>JABUQX010079589.1:0-5000 GCA_015478945.1 Trachelipus rathkii
GAGAGAAGATTAAAAAGATGAAAGTGGTAAATAAACTAGAGGTAGAAAAAGCGTTTTGGTTTGTGAAAATTATAATGAAGCTTTCATACTATTGCAACTTACTTAGATTCCCGTTATAAAGCAAGTAATTTTTTTGTAACGATATTAGAAACATGTTAAATCGTTACTTTGTGTTGCAGTTGAAAACTTCAATCTGAACAGTCTGTGTAATTCGCGCAACCCATTAAAAAGGAAAAAAAAAACAAATCTACAGAACCAACACCTGGTTGCTACAATATGATGGTCAAGGTTAGGATCAGGGTTTCACTGGAATGAAGTTTTCTGAGCAGTTCGCGTATGTTAGGTGGATGAGAGGTTACAACGGCATTGGTTGAGCCTGTGTGGGGTTTTTGGTTGTTTGTGGTTTAATAAGTGTGGTGGTGTGGGTGATGGTAGGTGAAGAATGATGAAAACTATACCAAGAAATACGATTAGAGATTCAAATGAGATCCAATCAGTTTATGAAAAGTTAAGCAAAATGTTTACTCCACGCTTGAGTAACTTGCAAGGAAACTTCAATCCGAACAGTTCTATTAAATTAGCTCATCCCATTACAAAAGGAAAAAAGGATGAATATACAGAACGCTGAACTATCTTCTACAAGTAAATCAATAACAGCTTCACTGGAATATTCTACGAGTCCAGAGTGATGAAGAAACACTCGTAGTTATCAATAAGATGGCAGTGCAAATGAATGAAAACTATCACCAAAAAACGACTAGATACAAATCAAAATGAACGATCCTGATCAGTTGTGGAGTGTTATTTTAGCAAAGCTAATAATGTTTTACCCAACGCTTAAAGTAAACTGCAAGGAAATACCTGGTGTTCCTCTCAACTAGTGTCCCAAGTGAGAGATATTTAGCATGCTGGGCTAATATATAGTGAAAAAGAACAGACTCTCAGCAAGAAAAAAGGTAGAAAAATTGATGGCTCAAAGCACAACGCTTCCATATTTGAATTTCAATACAGTGCAAAAAAGTATAAAATCCATGTAAAATCTCTTTCATAAGGTCGGAGGTTAGGGAAAGAGGTTAATGGGGTCCATTTGAGATTTGGGTCCCCGTCCCGCACCCTGGTAAAATTATATTAGATAGAAGTGGTTTTAAAAAAACTCGAATAAGTATAGATTATAGTAGTCTGGGTATGGGTGTAGTGTATGGTATGTATTATGACCACCTCAGTCAGTTCTACGATATTTATTAAAGACGGATATTTTACCATGTGACTTGCAGCGATTATGGTATGGTATATTATATAATATATATATTAATAAAGATACGGAATTCGCATCCACATCCGCATCCGCATCCACATCCGCATTCGCATCCGCATACCGCGGATGCGAAAAAATGACATCTGCAGCATTCACTAATATATATATCAATATATATATATATATATATAGTAGTATATAGTAATATCTATATATATATATATATATATATATATATATTATATAATAGTATATATAGATATTATATAATATATATATATATATATTAGTCGCTCGATTTTTTGCTTCCCTATTTGGTTCGCTTAGGTTAAGTATGGTTAGGTTACGTTTGGCTAGGTCTCGTTAGGTTAGGTCTGGTTATATTAGGTTACGCTAGGTTATGTGTCGTTAGGTTAGGTTTCTTAAGTTAGGCTAGATAAATTAGATTACGCTATATTAAGTTAGGTTAGGTTAAGTTTCCTTGGGTTAAGTTAAGTTTGGCATAGTTAATTTACTGTAGGTGCGTTTCTTAATGTGTGTGTTCTTGTATGCATGCATTGTGTGTGTGTGTGTGTGTGCGTGTATAGGTGCGTGTGTGTGTTGTGTGTGTGTGTGTGTGTGTGTGTGTGTGTGTGTGTGTGTGTGTGTGTTGTGCGTGCATGCGCACTAAATTATTCTTTACAATGATGTATCATATTAATAAATTCAAAATAACTAAAATTCTTAATTACAATACAAAAATATCAAAAAATAATATTTTTTTTCCATTATTTACAATTTTGCTTTTGCCAAATCTAGAGGAATTTATATATCACGAAGAAGTATAATCCCTTCTCCATTTCATTTATTTTATATTATAGCAGTAATTATTTATTTTAAATCAAAGTTAAATCTGGCAACTAAAATTATATCGTTAAAAAAAATCGCGTTATGTATAGATTTGCCATTATTATTATTATTATTATTATTATTCAATTATTTATTATTATTATTATTATTATTATTATTATTATTATTATTATTATTATTATTATTATTATTATTATTATTATTATTATTATTATTATTATTATTATTATTATTATTATTATTATTATATTATTATTATTTTATTATTTTTTTTATTATTATACTATTTAATATATATATATATATATATATAGTATATATATATATATATATATATATATATATAAATATATATATATTATAATACATATATATAAATATATAGTACTTTATATATAATATTATTATATATATTTATATTAGGTATATATTAGTTATATATATATATTATATTAATATTATATACTATAAATATATATATATATATAAAATAATATACTATTATATATATATATATATAATATAATATATATATATATATATATATATATATATATATATATATATATATATATATTTATATATATATGTATATATATATATATATGCACTTTTGTTTTTTAACGTTTTTGAAGTATAGTCAGCCTATATACCAATCTGACATAATTAATGTTTATAATTCCTTGAAAAAAACTAAACAATTATTATTTTCATTCATTTAATATAAATAAACCATACATATTACATATAAATGGAAAATTTATTTATTTTTCACATTTAGAAGAAAAAGTGTCCATGAAAAAATTTTAATCTTACTGGCGCCCAGTACCCTTGCCACTTATGACAAACCAGATCATGGCATATGTGGGATGTTTTACCGTCTGTATCACGCAGTCTGGATGAAATTTTTTGCCATGATGACGACGCACAACCTGGGATATATTTGCTATGATTTCAAAAGTTCTTTCATCGCTGAAACAAACCTGCAACAAGCAAGAAATTATAATATTCAGAAGGTGATAACTTTTTATATAATATTCAAATAATAAATTACAATACATTATTTAAATAATTACCAATCTCCAGTATTCCAAACGCTTGTCTTTTTGATCTTTAGCCCCACTTCAGGCGCTTAGCTTTCATTTCTATTGTTAATTTGGGCTTTCTGGCTGGCCTATGGGCTTTGAAATTCATGGATGACAGCTTCCTGCGAAATGATCGTTCAGACACAATAACGTTGGATGCTGCAAGCTAAGATGTTATTTGTTTGGTGGTAGCAAATCCATTTTCCAAGCAGATTTTCTTCAAACAATGTTCGGACCTTGGCGTAAAAATTGGTTTCCTTCCACCTTTCTTCTTTCTTTTGGGTTTCTTTTTTTTATAAGTCTCACACTTTCTTCAGAAACACTTAATCTTCGTGTAACTTCTCGATTTGAATAAATTTTGGCATTTTATTTCTGATTTTTTACGTGGTTGTGTCTTTCTTCTTACTTATATATAAATATTACTTACTTTTTCTTCATATATATATAATATTATATATAATATATATAATATTAATATATATATATATATATATATATTATATATATATATATATAATATATATATATGTATATAATTATATATAATATATATTAGTGATGTACATGTGACATCTGCTACAACTGGCAGTAAATTTGTCATCCGCATCCGTAATTCACAATTTTGAAATATCCGCATCAGCATTCTCATCCGCAATTATTAAATGCAATGTATAAAATATTGAAAGTTATTAATTTGTTTTCTAGTGTTTGATTAATTTTTTGGATGGTATGAATAAGAAAAAATATGTATTTCTAATTTCATAATATATATATATATATAGTATATATATATATATATTATATATATATATATATATATATATATATATATAATATATATAACTTATATATAATTATATATATTATATAATATATATATATATATTATATATTATATATTATATATATTATATATATATATATATATATATTATTATTATTATACAAACACTTATTCCCGCTTAAGCGGGGTAGTGGTACGTGCAGCTTCCCTAATTCATATTTACCTTCATCTCGCCCCCACCCACCTCCTCCATTCCATTCTATCTCTCGCCAACACCCTACCTTCCTCCACCCTCATCCCTCTCTCTCTTCAGCATTTCCCTTTATTCCATCCATCCACGCTTCTTGCTTCTTGGGTCTCCGCCCTTCCTCTCCTTCCATCCTCCCCGCCCTACCAACTCTGCCTAACCACACTCTGTTCCTCCCATTCTCTCAGCCTCCGCAGATGTCCAAACCATCTTAACATTCCCTCTCCGCTCTTCTCACCTAAACGCATTCTTCACATCACATCTCTCTCTTATTCACCCTACTTCCTAAATCCTCTCCTTTTTACTAAACCGACCACATACCGCTCTCAACGCCTTTCATCTCAAACACTTCCAACTTCTTCTTGGACTAGCATTCCAGCCCCAATGTTTCACACCCATATAGTACCGCTGGAACACAATATTTTTTTCAAACATACTTAATCTTAAGTTTATGTGATAAATCCCCCTTTCCATAATTCCCTCAGACCACCTCAATGCCCTCATTCCTTCTCCTACTCTGTGATCTATCTCTTCCTTTATCCCTCCTCCTTACCCAAATCCATCCCTAAATATCTGAAAATCTTTACTTCTTCTAATACTACCCTCCTACTCTAATCTCTCTAACCCCATCCACCCTCATCTGTTTCCTCCTCCTCAAACACTAACACTTTACTCTTAACTGGATTTATCTTAAGACCCTTTAGTCCACACACTCTCTCAAACTCCTTCACCAAATACTTCAGCCCTTCTGAATTCTTCGCCACTAAGGCAGTATCATCC
>JABUQX010079589.1:12500-16083 GCA_015478945.1 Trachelipus rathkii
AAAATTATCGATATATCGATTTTTATCGGATCTTTTTTTAATAAAATTTCAAATAAATATTAAAAAAATAATAATTATATATATATATTATAATTATATATGTATCTATATTAGTATATATAAACCATTCTACATATAATATATATATATAATATATATATATATATATTAACTATAATAATATATATTATATAATAATATATATATATATAGGGGGCTATTTATAAGTGGTTGACTCCAGGAGCGAAAATCAATAATAATAATAATAATTCGTTATTTTTGATAATTTTAGGGTAAATACATTATTTTTGGGTACCCTAATATGCTATTGCTAACCCAAATAAACCTAACCTAACATAACCGAACCTTAACCAAACTTAACGCTAATTACCCTAAACGGTAATATTAACGGAGTCCAATCTCCTTATAAATGTCCATATATATATTATATTATAGTATATATATATCATATTATATATATATTATATATATAATATATATTATATATATATATATCATATTATATATATATATATATAATATATAATATATATTTATTATACTATATATAGTATATATAATAGTATTACTAACTCAACAACTACTACTTTAGATGGTGATAATATATATTGGGATATGTAAAGAAAATTAATAATAAATATAATAATATATAATATAATAATAATAATAATAATAGATAATAATAATAATAATAATATAATAATATATTAATAAATAATATAATAATATAATAAATAATAAAAATAATAATCAAATAATAATAATAATAATTAATAATAACTAATAATAAATAATATAATAATAATAAATAATATATATATAAATAATAATAATAATAAATAATAATGAAAACGATAATAATAATAATAATAATGAATAATAATAATAATAATAATAATAATAATAATATAATATATAATAATAATAATAATAATAATAATTATATAATAATAATAATAAAAACAAAAATTAAAAAAACTAATAATAAATAATAATAATAATATAATAATAATAATATACATAATAAAATATAATAATAATAATATATAATAATAATAATAATAAATAATAATACTAATAATTAAGATAATATAATAATACATAATAGATACATAAAATGACTATAAATAATAACAATAATAATAATATATAATCATGAATATTTTTTTATTAAATTTTGATCATCACACGATTAGAACGGCAATTTTACTAGAACCGAAAAACAAAGGAAACTTAATTCTAATTTCTTATTCTTTCTTGGAAAAGCATATTATTAAATTTTTAATATTCATTTTGTTTTTCCTGTCTAATAATTAAATTTTCTAAAATGTTTGATTTCTTCATAAGTTCAAATCATTATTATATGATGATGAAAATACATATATAATATATAATTGAATATATGAACGCTCACTACAATGTATCTGATAATGGCCCTTCTCTGATCTGGTAATGGAATGACTTTCCCTCTGATTATTTATTGAATCACACTCTGAATTGATCTTGTATTCACCTCGAAGTTGTTTACTATTTGTATATTATACTTCTATATTCTTAAATAATTAAAGACTTACGTAACTGCAACAAATACTGTAAATTTTTTTCCAAATAGATATATATATATATATATATATATTATATATGAATAAGAAGAATGAAGCAATAATTTTGGCAACATTGTATTATAATGGACGTTTTTCAAGGTATATATGTTACCATCATCAAGCACTGCAAATTTGAAAATAAAATAATATAAATAATATTAATAACAAAATAATAAAAATAAATGAACTTAAATTATAAAAACTGAATACAATGAAAGAAGCACATATGTAATTTAAAATAAATAACATGCACACGAAAAAAGTACCTAAGATTGAGTTAGGTTTCATTTACATAGAAGGCGAAATGCAAACTAAAAGTTAAGAAAATTTGTTTACAGTGAGAAAAAAAAAAAAGTTACTTGGTTGGAATATATATAAATTAATGAGTGAAGAGGGGGATGGAAGACAAATCCTTATTTAATTCGGGTTTTAATTCAAAAATGTAGAGAGACTCAAGAATCTTTCTGTCGAGTTGATCATTGGCAGGGGATAGGGAACTAAAAAAATTTTGTGCAATAGGGTGATTATTTTGAAAGGCATGTTGAAAGGCATGATTGCGTATGGAGGAGTTTTCTGGGGTTGTGATAGGTAAACCAGTTCTATAGAGAACTCCCCCCGTGTTTCGGAGATCCTACAGAAAAGTTGGAGGCCTCGCTGGCCACGTAGCGGACGTTGCAGAGTCCAGCACACGTTTATAAGAGCAAATATATAATGAGGACCTCATATTTAGAAGAAGAGAATCTTTTATGGCGGAAAAAATTTGAATATGCTGTAGTTATTTTATAGGAATGACAAATAAAGCGAGGCAAAAGGAAAAGCATTGATGAGAGTGGATTTAGAGTTTTAGGAACCGACTTGCGTGGACGGGGACCTGAAGAACGCAGGCGGGAGTTTTGAGAAAGGTATTAAGAATTGTTTTGGGGACGTTATGTTGGACCTTGTTTTTCTGTTGAAATTTAGGGACGGGAAATGGTTATTCAGAACGTCGTTTTTACTAGGCTTTGGTACTAGTGTTGTGAGGAGAGAGATTGCAGGAAAGGCTAAAATGCGGAAGACAGGTAATTTTGTATTTCAAGGTGGATAAAAGACAGACCACGCATGAGGAGCATATGGTAAAGGAAAGTACGCTGTAAGTCACGTACGTGGCACAAAATTTTTTGCATACTTATCGTCCAACCGACAGAGATCCCGTCCCTGCCGCACAATTGTTACGGGTGGTGTAGGGGAGGGGGGGGGGGGGCGAAAAAAGCATTGGACGATATTTCTTGCTTTCTCTTCTTCCAATCTTTTGAAGCTCCTTCTCAGCAGCACAATAGGCGGGCGGGGAAACCTTTTTTCTTTCTCGACTCTTAATGGTTCACCTCTTTCTCTTCCTCTCCTCTCTCTCTCTCATTCTCTCTCTCTCCTCCTCCTCCTCTCGTCTCTTACTCTCGTCTCCTCATCTCTTCTCTCCTCTCGTAGTATCCCTCTCTCTCTCCTCTCTCTCCTCTCTCTCCCTCCTCTTCGCTCTCTCTCCCTCTTTCCTCTGCTTTTCTCTCTCTCATCTCTCTCTCTCTCATCCTCATAACTCCTCTCGTCTCACCTCTTCCTCTCCTCCATCCTCCGTTTCTCTCCTCTCGCTCCTCTCTCTATTCTCTCTCTCTCTCTCTTCTCTCCCTCTCTCTCTCTCTCCTCCATCTCAGCTTCCTCCTATTCCTCTCTCTCTTCTCTGGTTCTCTCGCTCACTTCTCTCTCTCTCTCCACTCTCCTTCTCCTCAGTCTCTTCCTCTGTCAGGCTCTCTCCGTTCTGCTCTCCATAGTGTCTCACCCTCCGGGCTCAGCTCTCTCGATTTTCGAATCTCGAGCTCACTTCTTCTCTCCTGATCTCGTCATTTCCTCTTCTCAGTCGTTTTTCTACTTCTCCCTCTCTCTCTCACATGTCTCCCTCTCCGTCTCTCTTATTCCACTCCTCTCTCACG
>JABUQX010079590.1:0-5000 GCA_015478945.1 Trachelipus rathkii
CGAGGTAGAGAGATCCCTAGTCCGGATCCTAGGTAGAAATAGGGTTCGATCCCTAGTCCGGATCCTAGGTAGAAATAGGGTTCGATCCCTAGTCCGGATCCTAGGTAGAAACTACTAGCGAAAGCCAGTTCCCCTTCTAGGTAGAAATAGGGCAATGCCCGTGACGGGAGGTACAATAGTAATATTTAAAATAAGTCATTGTTCAAACCACGGTGGGACATGGAAGCATTCTCTCTCTCTCTCTTCTCTCTCTCTGTCTCTCTATCTCTCTCTCTCACGTCTCTCTCTCTCTCTCTCTCTCTCTCTCATCTCTCTCTCTCTCTCTCTCTCGTCTTCTCTCTCTTCTCTCTCTTCATTCAAGTGCAAAATGTTACGTTAAGCAAGCACAAATAAAATCATCTTATTAACTTCCTTGAATCTTAACAAGATGTAATAATAATAATAATAATAATATAATAATATAATATAATAATAAGTAATAATATATAATAATAATAATAATAATAATAATAATAATAATAATAATAATAATAATAATAATAATAATAATAATAATAATAATAATAATAATAATAATATGATAATAACAAAACAAAAAAATTAATTAATAATAATAATAAAATAATATAATAATAATAAATAATAATTAATAATATATAATTATATATAATAATAATAATAATAATAACAATAAAATAAATAAATAATAATAATAATAATAAGTAATAATATAATATAAATAATAATAATAATAATAATAATTGTTAATTTAATCCTTTAATAACACTTCATACTCTACTAGTTATTATATAAAATATTATTTTAGTTAAAAAAAATTTAACATTAAGTATGAAACAAAGTAAATAATGGTTAAAAAGAACGTAATTCCGAATTTATGTCACTCCACACCGTCTTTTGTTTGATTCCAATTTTTATTATTAATATAAATTTGACCCTTATAGCGAAGTTGTCAGATGCTGCATTTATCGTGCTGGTCTTTATAGGAAGGTCGATTTGATAAAAACGTTCTTTATAACGAGGTGGGTTTTATAACGAGGTGGTCTTTATAACAAGGTAATCGTTATATAGAGGCGGTCTTTATAGTGAAGAGGTCTTTATATCAAGGTGGTCTTTATAGCAAAGCGGTCTCTAAATATAGGTGACCTTTATAGAGAAGTGTCCTTAATTAAAGGTGGTCTTTGTAGCGAAGTGGGCTTTATATAGAGACGGGCCTTTATATGGGTGTGTCCTTTATAGCGAGGTTGTCTTTATAGATGGGCGGTCTTTATAGATGGTGGTCTTTATAAAGAGGTTGTCTTTATAGGTAGGTGGTCTTCATATATGGGTGGTCTTTATATAGAGGTTCTTGTTATAGAGAGGTTGTCTTTATAAAGAGGTTATATTTATGCTGTGGTTTCTTCCTTCAAAGGTTCTTATTTTATTTATTAACGATCATATTTATATTTTGGTAGTTTTAATAAATGGAATAAAAATTGGAAATGCTTGTGTAATGTAAAATATATCATTAGAGATTTTTATCATAATCAAAATTTTCAATAGGCAACTACTTCGTACTTACTGAATACTACTTACTCTTTAACTCTTAGCTACTTACTAGGTGAGCTATACTACTAATATATGATAATAATAATAATATAATAAATAATAATATAATAATAATAATAATAATAATAATAATAATAATAATAATAATAATAATAATCATAATAAGTTTGGTAGTTCATTATTAAATACATTTTACATTTTACGTCCTCTCATTCTCTCTCTCACACTCTCTCTCTCTCTCTCTCTCTGGTCTCTCTCTCTCTCTTCGTCTCTCGTCTCTCTCTCTCTCTCTGAAGTAGTAATATATATATATATATAATATATATATATACGTATGATATATATATATATATATTGGTAGATAGTATTCGAAATTTATATCTATATATATTATATATATATATATATATAGGGAATAGAGGGTGGCAGCCGACGCCACCGCAACTGGTGAATGGAGATGCGCCATGGCGGTGCAGTGCGGTGCGGTGAGAATAAAAAGTGACTGTCGGTGCGGCTGGTGTGAATTTTGGACATATCTGAGTAACTCAGTCAACTTGGATAACGCGATTCCAGTCTTGTTTTTCCATCGAAAGCCTTCGGGCGGATGACACCCCCAGAATGGCGACTTTCAGCGACACCCCTCCGGCCTCCGTGGGGTGGTGACCCCTAAATGTAATGCAAAGAAAGAGGAAATTGAGTGTAAAAAATAAAAAAAAAAGAAAGCCATATAAAACGACATTGGAAAAAGTTTATGAAGTCTAACCGAACTTCATATGGATCACGAAAACCATGGGAATAAGGTTGATAAAAAATTGCATCCTTTTCTGCAGAAAGATTCATTCGTACGATAAAGTCGATGTGATACATGTTTTTGTTGTCCTACGGGAGGAAGGAAAGCCCCTTCATACCGCTGCCAATCACTTGAGTTGGCGGAAAACATAAACAGAGGATGTTATTCGACGTTTTTAGTTGGTCTGTATGTGGTATTTTGTGTTTTTTTTAATAGTGTTTGAGTTTATTTTTATTGAATTGTTAAAAATTGTATGGTATTTTAAGCATTTGATAATATGGATTACAATGCGCCTGATTTAAAATTTTTTACGTATAATTATCGAAATTAAAACGTGTTTTAATAACGCTTATCAGGGTCAATATTCTCGATTTTATTTTGTAAAAGTTTTTTTTTTAAAGTTTTTTTTTTTAAGGTTTTTTTTAAAAATGGTTTTTTTTTTTTATTAAGTTTTTTTTTAAAAAGGTTTTTTGTTTAAAAAGTATGTTTTGTTGTTTTTAAACAGCATTCGATTTCAAACATTCCAATTTAAGCTTCAATGAAAATCATCTGAGGTCGGTATTATTGACAAGGGATTTATAAAAAGTTTAAATAGGATCGGTAATCTGTTTTTATTAACTTTTTTCACTTTTTTTAAACGTTTTTTCATACATTCATTTGAATATATATTATATAACGAATCTGTAATTTCCTGTAATTTTTTGTGTTCCTAATAATCTAAACAGTACCAGAAAAAGTCCAACTTTTATGGTAATAATTATTGGCGCCGAGGCTGCCGTTCCCCTCCCTCTGTTGGGCTTCTTCCACCCGCGTTCCGAACTCCGTTGATCCGGGCTATGGGCTACAGGTCTCCGCTTGGAGAATTAATTTTCAAAAAAATAAATAAATAATTCATTGAAGGGGTGTGCAGAATGGCTAATGATAGTCCATCCTAGATTGCAATCCTTTATCAATTTGTTAAAAAATCTAAGGTTAAAGTTTGAATTACAATCAACAAAAATTTGTTTCATAATTATTTTTTATTAATTAATTTATTAAATTTAATTAATTAATTGTTTAATTAAAAATTTAATTAAAATTAAATTATTTATTTTATTAATTAATTTATTAATTTATTTATTAATTATTTATTAATTAATTAATACTTATATTTATTAATTTATGGATAATTTATTAATTAATTATTCAATTAATTCAATTAACTTCCTAAGTAATTAAATAATGAATTAAATTATTTATTTAATTCAATATTAATTTATTGATTAATTAATTTTAATTTATCTAATTATTAAATTTATATTAAATTAATATTAATCAATCATTAATTTTAATTAATTTAATTATTTAATTAATTAATTATTAATTAATTTAATTTAATAATTAATTAATTAATTTAATTAATTAATTAAATTAACTAATTTAATTAACTATTAATTAATTAGATAAATTAATTATTAAATTAATTAATTAATTAATTAATTATTTTATTATCATTCTAATTAATTAAATAGTTCTTACATTAAATATTTCATGAAGGCTTACTCTGAGTTTCATGAAGCTTACATAAAATATTTAAAAATGACATGCAAAAAAAAACAAAAAAAAATGGTGGTCTCTTTGAAAATAAGGTTATGAAGTCGCCAAAATTTTACTCATGTCGGTTATGTGTTTCTAGTTAAGCCTTAGCCATTCATTTTTTTTAAAAACCTACGTTATCGAATAAAATGTACAATGCGCGCTCATGTTGCCAGATGCACATTTTTTTTACATTTGAAAACAAAGATACATTTTAAAAATTTTGATAAAATATAAAATAATTACGTTAAGTGAGGTTTGCTACCCAGCTAAGTAAGTTTATGGAATGAATGAGTTACGTTAGTTTACCAACATGATTCAACTTTTTCTTTAAATATTTCTTTTAAGGAGGCAATTAACAAAAGGGTATTTAATTTATTATAATTTAATTAGACAGATACAATAGTTTATTTGACTTTTCAACACAGGTGCATAAAAGACGATGGTATCGAACGTCAATCTCTCTTTTGAAGCATTTTAAATGGACTGGAATCCAAAATAGGTTTTTGACCACAATCCAAAATTAATTCAATGACACCTCTGAGGCGATTTTCCTCCAATTTCAATGAAACTTACTGGAATGTTTGAAATGAGCTTTAAAGAAAGAAAAAACGGAAAATGAGGAAAGAGAAATTAACCCTTAAAAAGCTATGGTGTCTAACTTTTAATGTTAATGCGTTTTCTAAAAATGTTTAAAGTACCTTGCATGTTTTTAAAAAAGACGTTCTGTACTTTATAATTTTGAAGATGAATAATGCGTTTCCCAATGCTATAAGTTACCTGTCTAACACGCGTACTTAATAAAAAAACACAGTGCTTTTAATATTTCGATTGGTAATGGCACTTTCTGTAAAAAAGTTAAAGTTACCTACAAGTGTTCCTAAAGACGTTCAGTTACTTGATAAGGTTTTATTTTTAAATATTCGTATAATCGTGTTTCTCTATTCTAAAAGGTTTTAAATACCTACAGTGTATTAAAACTTATAAGCTACGGCAAAAAATTACTTCTTCCAACTTTTTTAATCCATTCTCTCTCTCTCTTCTCTCTCTCTCTCTCCTGTTCTCTCTT
>JABUQX010079590.1:10000-12500 GCA_015478945.1 Trachelipus rathkii
TGCTGCTCTACCGATTGAGCCACGGTGTGTATAAATTAATGCTGAATATTTGTGTGTGTGTGTCTGTGTTTAAATGAGCTCTAATTAGGGTTGGCCGAGCACCGAGATTTTCCGCACCGCACCTCACCGCACCACACCGTGCTCAGCACCGCAACGTACTCCTATATTTTTAAAATCGCACCGCACCGCACCGGGACACTGGAACTGTGTAACACACAGCACCACCATAGGGGTTGCACCAAGCACAGCACAACACAGCACGCACAGCACCATACCGTACACCACGATGTATCAGCCAACCCTAGGGTGTTCAATTTATGTCGTTATAATTCCAATGTTATGAAATGTAATTATTGTACTTATTAAATTGTGGATCCTTCTTTGTAAGTTTACTCCATGTGGGTCCCCCAGTTTGAATCCCCCTACTGTGGATTCCTCCATTGTGGGCCAGTCCCCTCCTTGTGGGCTCCTTCTTGTAGGTAGTTCCCTGTTAAATATCCCATTGTGGTTCGGCCCCCTCCTTGTGGGTCTCTTCTTGTGGGTCTCTCAGTTTGGGTTCTCCCATTGTGTATTGGTCCAATTTTTGTGGATCCCTTCTGTGTTCTCTCGATTGTTGTTCGATCCCCACCTCTTAGGTCACCTATTGTGGGTCCCCTCCTTCTTCACTGCTCCTTTTGAGACCCTCACTTTCCTGAGACAGTATATATATATATATATATATATATATAATGATTTTTATATATTATATATATATATATATATTATTATATATATATATATTTAATAGTATTATATATATATATATATATATATAATATATATATATATATATATATATTAATAGTTTATATTATATAATAATATTGCAGATTACCACCAACCACTCAAGCCAACAAATAGCAAGAAAAGAAACCCATTCACCTTCATTCTAACTCAAATCTCTCAGGTGAGCGAAGACGTAAGTTTAAAATAATTCCGCACAGCAGAGATGGCTGAAAAAAAGAGGTACTATTTCGAATTCAGTTGCCAATCCCTGACAAAATTTTTGTGAAGAAATGACACCCCCTTTTGCTTCAAGATCGGCACACCACTCACCAGGTGTGGAAAGGCACATCACTCACCAGGTATGGAAACGTCTCACCACTCACCAGGTGTGGAAAGGCTCACCACTCACCACGGTCTGGAAAAGGCACCCATCACTCTCAGGTGTGGAAAGGCACATCACTCCCAGGTGTGGAAAGGTAGATCACTCACCAGGTGTGGAAAGGCACATCACTCACCAGGTGTGGAAAGACACATCACAAACCAGATGTGGAATGCAAGATGTTAATTCCATCGAGAACCTGCTGTTGTAGTACCTATAGAAAAGAAGAGAGAACTTCAACGTCACTTCGCATAGATATGGAATCAATGGAATTAGAAGGTAAGGGATAATTTATTAGTTATTTAACCTTGGTTTAACCGTTACATATAAAATGCATAGGCTAAATCCCCCAAACTGCATGGACTAAATACTCCAAACCTCATGGGCTAAATTTTCTAAGCTGCATGGACTAAATCCCCCCAAACTGCATGGGCTAAATCCCACAAACCGCAAGGGGTAGATCTCCCAAACTGCCGGGGCTAAATTCCCCAAACAAATCAAATGGGAAAAAAAACCTTGTATAGTTACAGTTGGCGTAATCTTGCAAGAAGAAGAAAATTCCCTTTCTTGGATCCTGGAACTAGTCTCCACTTCTTTGATACCACGTAAAGAGGAAACAAGAAAACCGCAAAGGAGTAGCTAGAAGAGACACCAATGGGCATGTGTCCCCCAGATTGGCAACTGCCCCTCCCATGGAAATTATTTAGTCCACTGAAAAAATACCAATAACAAGACTTAATTGATATTACTCAAATAAGGGGCCATGGTCTTGGTTGCTTCTCCCCCCCCAGAAAAATTCTCTAAGTTAACTCCAATGGAAGAAAACATGCCACAATTAAGATTTTTAGAGAGTAGCGATGCATGTCAGGTCTAAACAGGCACAGCATAGATGTGTTAACCGCTATCAAACAACACTCCTCACAACCCTTGTGGGCATAGGATTTTCTTTGAAAGTAGTGATGTATGTCATGCTCAGTCAAAAGGTTTGGATATGTCAACCGCCACCAAACAACACACTCCACAATCCCTGTGGGCATAGGGATCACAAGACCAATATAAGAATAGGGAAGTATATATCAAACCCACCGCTTTACATATATATATAATATATATATATATAATATAGTATATACATATATTATTATTATATAATTTATATATACTTATATATATATAATAATATATGATATTATTATAATATATATATATATATATTATATATATATTATATATATTAAAGTTGAATATTGCCCCTAGATTTAAAGATGATTGTAAATGAAATTCTTCTAATTTTGAACCACTCACAGTATAATTACAAATGCACTTGAAACTACATACTAGGACGGGCAAGCTTTC
>JABUQX010079590.1:20000-23468 GCA_015478945.1 Trachelipus rathkii
ATGTTTTTACACCCTTAATCAGTAAATCAGTAAATCAAACCATCCACCTTACTTCCTTTTTATCAGTCTTCTTTTTTATTTTTTTTTTTATTTGAATTCTATTGATCTATTGATCTATTGATTCAGGTCAATATTTTTCTACCAAATTAATTATGTTTTTAACATCCCTATAATCAGTAACTCAGTAAATCGTAAATCAAACCACCCAACCAACACTTCTTTTCCAACCTTCATCTATTGATCTATTGATCTTATTTTGATATTTAATTGATCTATTGATTCTATTTGGAAAATTCAGGTCATATTTTAACTAAAAATATCATGTTTTTACATTCACCGCTAAAATCGTAAATCAGGTAAAGTCAAACCATACCAACTACCTTCCTGTCGCATCCGTGATCTGTGATCTAATTGTATTATTGATCTAATTGATCTTATTGCATTCAGGTCAATATAATTTTAACATAAAATTTATCATGTTTTTACATCCCTAAATCAGTAAATCAGTAATCAAACCATCCCACACTGCCTTATCCTGTCCAATCCGTGATCTACTGTCTATTTGTCTATATTGATCTATTGATTCTATTGATCTATTGATTCAGGTCATATTTTTAAAACTAAAATTATTTTGTTTTTACCATACCTTAAATTTAGTAAATCAGTAAATCAGTAAACCAAACACCTTCTGTCCATGACCTTTGGATCTATTGATCTATTGATTCTATTGATCTATTGATCTATTGATTTATTTGATTCAGGTCATAATTTTTTACTAAAATTATTATGTTTTTTTTTTTAACAAAAAAACCAAAATACCCTAAATCAGTAATTAGTAAATCAATCGCATCATACCAATAGCTTCTCCCTCATCACATGATCTATTTGATATTGATCTATTGATCTATTGATCAATTTGATCTTTGATTCAAAAGGCAAGGTCACATTTCTTCTAGTAATCATTTTAGATAACCATAACAATAAAAACATAGTTAATTATCATACTGATAACGAATATAATGCTATAACGTAACAAAGTTTTTCACATTAATAAAGCTTACTTAGCATCACCTGAACTACTAAGAATATAAATGCACAACGACAAACCTACATCACACCTTAAAAATGAATAAACTGTTAACGTTAAAAAGTTCACACTTACAACAGTAAAGTAACTAAACATAGCATACAAAGACGTAACCTATTCTGCACACTTTGTCAAGCATAGCTCTAACATAACAATGTTAATTTATATTAACATGGTAATATAGCATACAAATACGTAACCTATTCACACTTTGTCAAGCATAGCTCTAACATAACAATTGTTATTTATATTTACATGGTAAATATTCTAACAAAATTTATCAACAACATTGGTTTAAATTATCCAACTTACTGAATCAACGAATATACTCTAACTGTACAGAATAGTTTCCACATCCAATTAAAAGCAAATGAGCGTAACAATATGAACTAAGAAATAATGTGGCAAAGACGAAAACCTAACACACTTACAATACGAATAAACCGGACTGTTAACATTAACAAAGTTCTACACTTAACACTAGTAAAGTAACTAACATTGCATGCAAAACGTAACCTATTCATACTTTTTTCAAACATATCTCTACCATATTAATGTTAATCTTACATTGACACAGTAACATTTATCAAAAAATGTATCAATACCTTCTTGTTCCGAATTTATCCAATACCGACCGACGAATATTATGCATACGTAACAAAAAGACAAAGTTTTTTTACCATTAATCATAGTAAATATTTAACAAAAATTTATCATAACTTACCTAAATATCATAATCATCAACAAAATTAATTGCAACATAACAACGTTTTAATCCAAACAATTAATACATAAAATAACAAAGTTTTATTATCGCAAACATACAACATAAAAATAAGTCATTTGAATAAAATATCATAGTAAGTGTAAGCAGTTTACCGACAATTTGAGCAGGTAAATCAGTTAAAATCAAAACACGGGCTCGTCCGCCTCCCACCCTCCTCCCATACCACACGACCGACGACCTTTTGATATCTATAATGCGATCTAATGGGATTCAGGTCCCATATTAAGTACCATTTCGGATAAACATAGTAAAAAATAAGTTTTTATATACTAACCAACCATGAATATATGCTACGTAACATTGTTTTCACATTAATAAAGCTAACTTAGGCATTACCAGAACTAAAAGAAATATATAATGTACACAGGACAAAACGCTCTACACACCTTAAGCCACCAGAATAAACTATAGCATTAACAAAGTTTTCCAATACATTAAAAACAAGTAAAGTACCTTCTACAGCGGTACAAATGTAAACATATTCACACTTTTTTCAGGCATATCTCTAACATATCATGGTTAATTTTACATTAACACTATTCGAATTACATCGCATTTTTCGAGTAAATCATTTCTGATAAACAATAACACAAAAATGAAGTTCATTTATAATTACTAACTAACCAGCGAATATATCTACATAACAATGTTTTCCAACCATTAATAGCTAAACATAGCAATCAAATGAGCTAAGAAATAATGTAATACGAACAAACCTATACACGCTTACGCCCTAATAAACTGTTTAACATTAACAAAGTTGCACTCTTAAGCACCAGTAAAGTACTAACAAACATCGGTACAAAAACGTAACACTATTCATCACACTTTTTCAAGCATTTCTCTAAGCCATATAATGTTTAATTTTAATTTTACATTAGCATCGCAATATTTAACAAAAAACATTTATCAATAAACTGCTGTCTAATCATCAATACCAAGCAACGAATATAATGCATAACGTACCAAATTTTTTTTTACATCAACTTGTAATATTTAACAAAAATTCATTTTAATCTCGTCTAAATATCATAATCCCCCGCAAATAATTGCAAACATAACAAAGTTTTTAGCCAAACATACAATAAAATAAAATAAAATTTTATCCTAAAAATTAACATAAAAATAAGTTCTTTGAAATAAAATATCAGCAGTAAAGCGTAATAGTTTACTGAATTTTAAAAGCAGTAAATCAGTAAAATCAGTAAAAAAATCAAACCACCCAATTACGCTGCAGTCCCTTACCGCCAGCCCAAACCGCCCTAATGATCTATTGACTATTGATTCAAGTCATATTTACGAAGTATCATTTTGGATACAACATATTTCATAAATTAAGTTCTTTATTACTGGACCGTACGAATAATATGCTTACCGAAACATACCGGAACAATTTTCAGGCGACGAGCACCCTACACGGGGATACATCCAAGAGAAGATTGTCTGAAAGACCCATCTCCGGGGTAACAGACCGGAAGGGGGGGTGTAAGCGGTTACATTAAGGGCAACAGCCCTTTGGCTGTGACCTTACCCGCTTTACAACCCCCTTCGGTGTACCCACCAGGATGGGTCCTTCAGAACATCTATCTCTTGG
>JABUQX010079591.1:0-40000 GCA_015478945.1 Trachelipus rathkii
CGGTCTTATTAGACTATATATTAACTGGATGCTGATAATCTAACAGAGTTCCAATAATCAGTAAACTCACACCTATGAAATACCACATTAACTAATATTCATTCATATTATAACTTATATAATCTATTCCATATAATCTTACTCTATATATATATATTATATATATATACTTATATACATTCATATATTATATTCATATAATTAATATATCTTATATAATATACTAAATTTATATTATATATATATATATCTATTATCTATAATATATATTAATATTGTATGTACAAAATATCTAATTTATCTATTACATTATATATATATATTATATATCTCTTATATATATATATATAATATATACCATTACTATATAATATAATATCTCTATATATCTATTTATATTAATTATAATTATTACTATATATCTAATATATTAATATTCAAATATCTATGAATATAATATATATATATATATATATTTATATATCTATATATCTACTATATATTCTTATTATCTTATATATTATATATCTATAATATATATATATACTATATATATCTCTATATATATATATATGTATAATAATACTATCATTAATATTACTATTATATTAATTTACTTATATATATATATATTATATATATATAATATATATATATATATATTATATATTACTATATAATATATATATCTACTATATATTATTATATATACTATATATATATAATATTTGTTAGGGGAATCTAAAGAGAGGGGCATATACACTATTGAGATATACATTCCGAACTACATTGAGGGTGAGTAGCTAGCATAAGCCAGTTCTACGATTATTATTCTGTGTATATCACTGTCTCAATACTACTATGCTGAGCATATACCTCACGAGGGGGTGCTACAGTCCGTTTGGTATCTGAGAGCATCCAATTAAAAATCAAACTATCACAACCAATCCTATAAATCTTAACTCGAGAGGAAAGCGGTTAAGCTTACCAATTACTTATAAATGTTTTACATTCTGAGTAAAGTTTGAATCTACCTGAATTTCAGTGTAATTGCTTATTATTAGTTAGTAATTATTTCATACTTCATATACATCTTTACCCACGTGACTCATCATAATAGTCAGGGCAACAGAGAGTTACTAACAGTCGGTACACTCCTTGCTTTCATCTCCTAGTATTCCAATGTTATACAGTAGCTACAATTACTTTGGAGTAATGATATTACTGACTCTTATTAAAATTAAGTTACAAGGCGTAAACTCGTATTCTTTAAATTGATTATAAGTATTTTTGTTTTCCATGTTACTTACTTATATCAGCCATTTGTGGCCTCTGAAGCAGGCCAGAATGGGTTGTTTCTCCTTTTGTGGGAACCGTTGATTCCTCTCCATATAAAAAGGTTTTACAGTCTGACAGTATGTTTCAGTGAATGAAAGGATTGTTTTTTTTTTGGCTTTTGAAAATAAGTTGGGATGTTGTGTATTGAGTGTGACACGATTTGAGGACCAGGCTACTACTGTAGTTCCATGTGTTGAGCAGGAGAGAGTTTATGTCGTTTCTTCTCTCTTTGAACCCTTTTTTTACTGTGCTTCTCACTATACTTCGTTGCGGTATGTCTTAGTCACTTACTATATTTATTTTGTCATCCATCTCTTAGGCGCTGAGCTCGATCGTGACTGATTAGTTTTCTGGTCAATCCACTTTCAGTATTTGAGCACGCACTCTTTCTTTTTGAGCTAGATGCGAGAGAGTGAGTTGTTGCCAATTTTTTGTATATTTAGAATAATATCCGTTCTGTATGGTATGTTAGTTTGTCTCTATTGCTCCTTTCTCGCGACTTGTTAAAGATATTAAGATTAGCTTGAATAATATCACTAATGGCCAATAATATATTAATCACTGTTACATTAAATAGACACAGTTAAATCTCCAATTGACAGCACTCATATATTTATTGTGTCCGTTGCATGAGGTTAGCCTGAAACTTGAGATTCGAATCATCAACGCTCTAATCGTCTAAAAGAAATTATGATACCTAATAGTCGATGAAAAGACACTTATATATATTATATATATAATGATATATATAATATCATATTATAATATATATATTAATATATATATTCAATATTTACTATAATTATATATTATTAATATATAATTATATTAATATATATCATTCATTATATAATATATATATTAATTTACATATTAGGCCAGATGTCAGACTGGACTCATATATAGCATATATCCTATATATATAATATATAGTTATTTATTCTGAATGCATGAATATGAGATATATATATAGGTTATGTAGCTAACTATTGGAATATATATCTATGTTCATGTCAGGCATAGTCGATCTATACGTGTTTCAGTCTGTATTACAGCATGTAACAAATATAGCTAGTATAATGATGAGGTAGTACTGTCGTGCCTGGTTGAGCCGGTGAGTCGCTTGCGTTGTACCTGTGTGTCTGTGTGTGTGTCCTGTGTGTGTGGTGCAAAATCCACTCCAAGCGTCGTCTCCACTCCCTTTTGGCTGTCTTGGACACACCCTGCGCGCACACTACATGGAAATCTTGAGTTCAGCTCCGGAGCGTGTAGGTGCTAGGAGATTACAAGGCGAGGCATAACATTGACGTACTCCATCCGCGCGCACGACGTAGTAGAGCTGTCCTTACGCGAACAGTGAATTCAGCGAGCGAGGCACGGCTGGCTCATGGACTAGTAGATTACGCCATCGACTTCATATGGAGTATATTAGACACTCGGGAAACTGCCGATTCGTTGATTTTGGACCATCAGAGAATATGGAGACAACAGCCCGTATTTAATGGAAATTACGATAACCGGCGACATACCTTGAAATATATAGGCAAGAGCAGTTCCAGAATTGGTTGTGAAAGTAGGAGGCAGTCTTGGACGCGATTGTATGAAAGTGTATTGAGGATCGTGATGGTATATGCCTGGAAGAGTAAGTATACGACCTGTGGAGAGGCACGATATGGGGAGGATATGTTGATGGTTATTAGATTATTATTATCCTACATGGAGGAGATGTGAGGAGGTAATACCAATGGGGAGAGTCATTGTGGTAGTTTGAGGAGTTTGAGGTAAGGTGAGATGGTTTAGCCAATGGAGGAGGTACTCGTAGCCATATACCGTGCGGATTATCTGCTCCCGTCAAGGGCGCGATGACAATAGAAATCATTACATGAAAGACTTGTGAAAGAGATACCTCTTCTACTTTCACTTATATTGCGTACGCCCTGAAGCGTTGTGATGATAGGGCAGAGGAGGTCTCGACGTCCGAGCGGAGGAGAAGACGGGGGAGATAGGAGACCAGGTGTGCTTTCACCTAGGCTCGGAGTGCGAGAGTGTTGCGCGAGGCGGGAGGGAGAGTGGGAGAGCTCGGATACCGAGAGTTGATGAGCCAGTACATTGAGTTCAGCGTTGTATTGGAATGGAGATTGTCAACCCGATGCAAGCAGGACGAGAGCATGGGGAGGAGAGCAGAAGACGACGCAATGGAGAGAATGGTGGCGAGGCCAGGGCATAGGGGAGAGGCAGATATAGGATAACCGAGTTGAGTAGAGCATTGTGAGACAGGGAATGTGTGACTGTTTAGGGAGTGTGAAGGAGAAATTGAGATGCATAGTGGCTTTTTGTATCGCAGAAAGGATGGCGGGGAAGCGCTCTCGATCTATTAGGGTTCACATGAGAGAATAGATGAAGGTGCTGGACGCCGTGTGGTGCAACAATATGCTTCTAAATGACGAATTTCGTAAGCTAGATGTCTACTTACCTATGGACTATTTAGTAGTTTAATTATTCACTTGCTCTGATAGTAGGGGGCAAATCTAGGTCGAATGTTTCGGCCGTGTATAGTTTGACTCCGACATACTCACATAATAATACATACATAAAGATCGATCTTTTTCAGTTTTCTAGTCACCATGCTCAGCTGTGTTCCATCACTTTCGTTTTACGCATACCTTGACGCCGTACATCACCTCAATAGCTACTCTCTCTCTGCCCGGCCGTTGTGTGTGAGAGTGTCACTTCTGTGAGCGTCCACTTATTCCTCACCCATATTCTGTCCACTCGTGTTTCCGACGACCTCCCTCCGCGTATGCTCACTCACACCCCCTCTCCCCCATCCCCCTCCTGCCCACTCTGTGACCTCTACTTGATCTATTGACTTCACGGTCACTTTTTACCTCCACCAATTGTCAACGTTTTACCTACACCTATCACTTTGAGTCCGTTGACAGAGTGTTTACTAGACAGGATTAATTTTTGTCAAAACGAAAAACTTACTATCTTGCCACTCCTTAACCAATTACGGGAAATTATTAATTGATTGTATGCCATCCTAAGAGGGATTCAAACTTCATAAAAAACGCCTCTAAATCTCTCTTTAAGGCACGAGCGTCGTGCTATGGTTTGCCTTTATGGTTTTTATATGTTGCCTCGATGAATAGATGTTAGAAAATTGCTCACCTCTTTAAGACTGAACTCATTATATATTATATTAATTATAATATATATAATATATATATATATAATATATATATATATATATATATATATATATTATATATATATATATATATATATATATATTATATATAATGTATATATTATATATATATATATATAATATATATTTTATATATATATCTATATATATATATATATATTAGTATTATATATATATTATATATATATATAATTATATATATATATATATATATATATATATATTATATACTATATATATATATATATGGCCAGCATCCCGAACGAGCTTCAGGCACGTAACTAGAAAACTATAACATCTACAGGAAATAAATAACATTTTATTTCAGCTAAAAATTTCATCGAAGAAACTTAAAAAAAAATTTATTTTTATTCTAATATTTTAAATTAATAACTCCTTAAATATTAGTAAAAATCTTAGACCTGAAATAGTGTTCACGCTCTGATTGACTTTGAAACCTGCAGTAGTCTCGAGAGCAAAAGTTGCAAAATACCACTTTTTTTCGCTTGGTAGAAAAATTATTTTTTTCTTTTTATATCTTTTTTAAGGGGGTTCGAGCCGAGGAGGGACAGAGGGGTGACGAAGTTCCCCCTGTCGTCCCCCGGTAGGCCGAGAAACCCCGACTCTATCCATCGTTCTTTTTTATCCGTGGGTATTCGTTAATTTAAAAAAATAAAATTCAACATTTGGCACCTTTGCGTGTTCAGTCCGAGTAAGCGCCATCTTCGAAATCTCAAAAAACTGTAATTTTTTTCAACATTTTTAAAAATTTTAATTTTTAAAAGCGTTATTTTTTTTATTTTTTTTTAATTTCCACGGTAAAAATGTTTCTGATTAATAAAATGATATATATTTTCGTGTAGCTGTTATAGGTTTCTAGTTACATAGTTACATGCCTGAACTTTTAGGGATGCTGACCTATAATATATATTATATATATATATATTATATATTTATATAATATATATATATATATATAATATATATTATATATTTATATATATATATATATATATATATATATATTATATATAATATTTATAAATTATATATATTCTATATTATATATATTTATATATTAGAAATTATATATATTTAATTTTATTTAAATATATTATCTATTTATTATAATTTTAGGTATTATATATATATATATTATATATTATATATATATATATATATATACTGATATGTAAAAATCTCAGCGTGTAATATTTGTATGTATACCATAGCTTGTGTGTCCTGCACGTCTGTACGCTTATGGGTAAGGGGTTTTGACTTTCCATACCTGTCCTTTAAAGTAATGCCTGTTGTACGAGGCATTTTTAAACTGCTAATATAAGAATTTGAGTTAGCCAATAAGATGTAAGCTTCTTAAACCGGCTGCTCTCGCCCTAGCTGAGAAGGAGCAGGGAGAAAGTCTCGATATCGTGCTCAGGGCGGATGTAGGTTTGTCCCACGTCTGATCCTTCATAATATTCAAATAGTATAAAAAGAATACTAATCCCCAATAAAGTTATTTACAACTAATTGTGTTTGATAATACAAGGAGATTCCGTCAGCAACCTCGAGAGAAGAGAGGACGGCACGAGAGTGACATTTGTAATAATTTTGTATTCTTATATTTTTTGCAAAGTATGTTTTTTTTTTGTTTTTTTGTTCATGTAGAGGACCCACCTCATGTAAGCGCTTTCGTACGTGAGAGGAAGACCACGCACCAATGTTCGGCTTTATATATTTCAAATGTTTGCCCCTCGCCATCCTCGCCAAGACAGAAGCCTTGTCCGAGAGCAGGATAATAAATCAGTTGATGAGAGGTCGACATGTCGAATGGCATCGTGAGGTTACCTAGCACAACTCCGAAAGAAGGATGATCGGCCATTCTGCCTCTCCGTCAGCTTTTTCGTTGCCTAGTTACTCCTAGTGAAAGGAGGTCCAACATAAGTGGTATTTGGTTTCTTTTGCGACTGTGGAGCAAACAACGCGAGAAATTTGTTGTTTAGACGGATACCATGTGATTTTAGATAATAGGGGGTTTAAGCACTTGAGGGCGCTCGCTAATCTGAATAAATGAACATAAAGTGGTCTTGGAAAAGGCATATAAATTTGAGAGAGCCAATCCATTATGTTCATTAATTCTGTCGTAAAAATTGAACCACGCATGAGGGGAAGAGTATGGGAGAGTCCGGAAAGACCAGCAGATGCATCCACACGTCCCCTGTTTTAGGGCCATCGGTAAATACTGGAGTAAATTCACCGTGAATTGCGCGGAATGAGACCAAAATGATGCTTTACAAGACTGCGGTGGCTAATTTGGAGAGAGTGTTAGGGCCAGAAAGATGGTGGGAGCAGGGACTAAGCCAGGTGGGTGTACTCTTCTCGGAAAACGGGCTCTTTTTTTTAAAAGGATATTGATGAAAAGAACGAACGAGAGAACCACGATATTTCTTTCCGACGGTGAGTAAGGAGGATTCCTGAGGTTCCTCTCTTTCGCAGAATTGTTTGTTCAGAGCAGACGGTTTGGGGTTTTGAAAGAGAAGATAACTTGTGCATATCAATTATATGAAATGTTATTATACTATAGTATTCTCAGATATAAGTAAGTAAGATAGTGTAGCAATATATTACTAACTCATATATTAACCTCCGCCATCCGCTTCCGCGGCATGTTAAATCAGTACGATCCGCACTTCCGCATCCATCTGTGGATGCGACAGAAAAAATGACATCTGCAGCATCACTAGTGTGTATGTGTATGTGTGAGCGAATTCAAAACCTCAATTACTAAATCAATATTTCTCAAAGCTTGCTGGAAAAACCGACCAATTTTTTGTAATTTACAGTTCGATTACTCTTTCAATTTAGCAATTAGCACACGGTATTAAATATTTAAGAGACTTGTTACATCAAACCAAAGATAAATATCCTTTAATAAATTAATAGAAAATACAAGTATAATGCAATGGAATACTTAAATTTGAGATGTATCCTTCCTCAATTTCGTGTAAGTGTCAAAAATCTTGTTAATCCATTTATACATCGTCAAACCAACTTCAATATTTGTATAGTATTTTCTCAGATCTTGATAGCCATTCCAGCCAATCTTAACACTTTGCAAAGTTCCATACGTTTATTTTTCCTAATTAGCCACTTCCAAAACAAGATGAAAATTTCTCCATAGTATGGAGAATATTCAAGACCTTACGATAAATTTTGCAACTTTAATGTTTACAATTTCAAATGATTTTACATAAACAATTCAAATTATCAAATTATCGACAAATTTCTGGAGGAAAGATTTAAAAGAAATTAATACACAATATCAAAAAATATATCACGCTATATTTGTAAAATCTGAAATTACAGCATCGTTACAATTTAATACAAAGTCAGAATAATGACATAACTATCATAAGATATATCAATTGATATAACTTTGAAAGCGTTTACAACTCGATATATATATAAATATATATATATATATATATATATATACTTATATAATATATATTATCATATTCACGAATTACGATATAATATTATATAGTAGTATAATTATATATATATATATGCTAACTATATATATATATATTCGTTATGAGTATATATATATATATTACTATCTATATATATAATATATTATATATAGTTATGATATATATATTATATATATATATATATATTATATATATATTATATATATATATATATATATAATATATTAGTATATAATATATTATATATATATATATACGGTATATATATCTATATATATATATATAATATATATATATATATATATATATAAATATATATTTACTATATATATATATATTATATATATATATATATCTATATTTTATATATATATATATTTATATATATTAATATAACGCGAGTTGTAAAACATTCAATTTTTATCACTCGAATTAATCTTTTTCACTGCTTCCCTGTTTTATTCTTCCCTCTGGATTTTCACTTTGTTCTCAATCATTATTTAATTATTTATTATTAATTATTATTATTATTATTATTATTATTATTATATTATTATTATTATTATTATTATTATAGTTATTATTATTAATTATTTTATTTATTATTATTATATTATTATTAATTATTATTATTAATTATTATTATTTTAATTATTATTATTATTCATTTAATAATTTTTAATGTCAGACATCCTTGCGATCCATATAAAAAGTATAAGAACAATAACTGGAATATGCATAAATACAATAATACATAATAATAAATAAAATAATATACATACTAATAATAATAATAATAATAATAATAATAATAATAATAATAATAATAATATATAATAATAATAATAATAATAATAATAATTATAATGCATTATTCTTTGTTATTATTATTATTTGTCATTATTGCTGTCAAATAATTCTTTTCTTCCTTCTTTCTTCTTCTTTTCTTCTTCTTCATTTTCTTGTGGTTTTGTTGAGTTTATATGGCGTAGATGCTTATTTGAGCTTATCGCATTGCTTGTACATCTAGGTTGTCTTCTTTCTTCTTTCTTCTTCTTCTTATTATTATTATTATTTAAATATATAAATAGGGATTCTCTTAATGCTCTTAACTCCAATTGTGTGTCAGAAGCAAATTCAAAATATTTACTTACAATTAATTTGGAAAGTTTTCTTTATTACAATAATAATAATACGCGTCTTTAAAATTAGCCATGATTTGTTATTTTTAATTAAAACATAATTTCTTTCAATGCGTCTATGATAATTTAGATGAGTATTCAATTCTTTATTATTATTATTATTATTATTATTTATTATTATTATTATTATTATTATTATTATATTATTATATTATTTATTATTTACTTATTACTTTATTATTTAAATTTATATGGATTTATTATTTATTGATTTATTTATTTAATTATTATGGTATGATTATTATTGATTATTATATAGTATATATATATATATATTATATATATATATATATATATATATATATATATTATATATATATATATATATTATATATATGGTATCTCAATTACTTAGAATGAGCATTAGTAAATCTACTGGCGGCTCGGTGGTCAAAATTCTTGAGTTTAGGGCCATAACAATATTATTGTCTAATGTTATACAAGGATATATATGGTAGTTGTAATATATATATATATATTAATATACTACTCATAATTAATTATTATATATATAAGTAGATTATGGTATATTATTATAGTACTTAGAGTAGATTAGTAAAGTGTATGAGTACATAAATTGATTCTTTTAATATATATATATATATTATATATATATATATAGATATTAAACTTACCATTTAGCCGAATCGTACAGAGAATGAATGGTTTTCCTACTCATTATTTTTTATTACATATTGAATTGAGAATTCTCAGTGGGCCATTCACAACACTCGAAAAGACATTTAATTTTTAATGAAACTTTAATCGAATACGATTCCAAATATTCCCAGTAATTTTTAGTTTTGGGTAAAAAAATTTCAAAATTATTACAAACACACAAAATTTGTTATAAATTAATATAATAAATATTTGAAAATCGTATTATTAATACGTAAACTCCCCACAAAATCCCTCACATTATTAATATAGAAAAAACGAAACTAACTTGCTGGTCTGCAGAGGCATGGTACAATCCGCCGAGGAAGAGTCGTGCGTGACTCCAACGCGTTTTCTTAAGACTCTGTTTTTGAGTCATATTTTTAACTGCAATTACGAATTAAATAATTAAATAAAAGATGATCAAGTTAGCATAAAAATTATTAAATTAGTTGAATTATTAATAATTAATGTTATATAATATTATTATTAATTTCTTGCTAACGCAAATTTAAATGGGGATTATTTTAAAAAAAATATGACTGCTACCGACTCGTTCAGGCACATCAACAGTTGCCTAGCCTCAGAAGAACTAATGGAACTATTTTTGTTTGACTTCGAGAAGTACAATTTTCACCGATCGCTAAACTTTAAAGAACGGAAATCGAGTTAGAAATTGATGACGGCATCTTAAAGCTAGCCTTCGCAACGAAATCATTACTATATATATATATAATATAATGATATATATATATACTAGTATATTATATAGTAATATATATATATATATATATATAATAGTATATATATATATAGGCTGACTTTTTAATATTTTTGTGGGCCTCCACTAAGAGGCAAGTAGGCGTTGCCTACTCTGCTTACCCCCAAAAGTTTTATACTGGATATATATTATATATAGTAAAAATTGTAAGGTATTATAGGAGTTTTTTATATATATTATTATATATTATACCATATATATATATATATATATATATTTTATATGATGAGTATAATAATGATTTACTCAATATTATAATGACTATTAAGTTAATTTAAGAACGTTGCCGTTCAATATATTATCAGAATGTTTATGATTACTGTGAGATAACTCATCATATATAATAATAGATCTCAAATGTATTATAATAGGTAATGCCATATTTTGACTATGGTCGGAAGTTCAAATCACATTTAAATGTTGTCTCTTTTGTAGTATGAGGTTATATAATAAATCCCAAAACCGTAGAACGGGATAACTATATATTCACTCTTGTTTAAATTTCCCTTTAAAATTTGCTGTGGGGTAAGATCCCCTGGGAATGACCTATAAAACTATATATTAATATATATATCATTATATATAAAAATATGATGTAAAGCTGTAATAGTAAGTAGTATATATAGAAGTATATAATACGATATATATATATTATATATATATATGATATATAGTTGAGTTGAAAATATATCCGAGTCTACAAATAAAATAATATATAATCAGCTAATAACTAGGTTTTTGTCAGATTGCCTAGACCTATGTTTAAATTGAGTATAGGGTTATGATAGGCATTTGAGCCCTTTACTTGTATGTTATCTATATGTAGGTAGCTAAATAACGGCTATAAGCTATTTTACTCAAATTGATGGAGTGCTTGAATGTGTATAGTTTATTGGCGTGATAGTAAATTAACAGAGCTTATATCAACTGTTCACAATTTTTTAAATCTTAATACAAGAGGTTGGATAGTCCGACCGGGCGAGATATACAACAGTGTCGGGGATTAACGGTTGTTTAAATTAGATTATATTCTGAGTTTTATGATGAGACAAAGATATGATGTTCATTATTAATAGAAGACATATATTTATATTATAATATTAGTCAAAAGGGAAGGTGGAGTATTAGTTCACTATATAAATATATATATAAATAGTACAGGTATATAATTTAATTAATCAAACTGAATGAGTAGCGTATTAGCGTGTAGAGGTCATGGATAAATTATGCGGTATATATGTAGGCGTATATATATTATATATATATATACTATTTTATGAGCTACTCTATATGATATATGGTTACCAATTGTTCACTTTTATAAAGGCCTTTATTGGATAATACTGGGTATAGTTAGTCGATGAGAATATAGTGATCTGTATAGAAGTCACTTTATAGTAGGTATACTATTAGCAAGATATGGCGATAAGTAGGATATATACTAATTCAGCGTATAGAACTATAGTTTGAGATAGTATAGTATTAGTGATTGTCTTATAATATAACTATAACCTATAATATAGATAACTATATTATAGAATATATAAGTTAATATCGAAATCCTATATAACTCAATTCTAATAACGGATGTTATATCTATACATACGGCTCTAGACGTAATTACTTTTTCGACTATCACTCTAACAATATATAGTATGATAAATATATATATAAATAGAGATTAAGGATTAATTGATGAATAATATCTATATAATTATATTAATAATATATATAATTATTGAATAATAGGTATATATAATATAATAATTTTAGAGATGAAGGATGGAGCCGCAGTAACAGGAGAGAGTGTGGGTTACCTAAATTCATATGTGGGAGAGTTTCCTCTAACATAATTAGACATCCTGGGAAAAAGCCATGGTAGAGGTAAGGAAAGACTACAAGGATCTTAGACTCTTATGAATCCAGAAGGTGGAGACGAATCGGACGGGTGGGGAATCGTCCACAAAAGGGTGGCGAAGGGTTGAAGTTCCCCTCGCGATTGTGAAACAACCGGAGTGGGAGAGTTCTGGTCTTAAAAAAGGTCTTGCTAAGTAGGCTTATTTTAACTCAACTACTTGGTATATAATAGTATAGTATTAAATATATATATATTACTTGTATTATATAATAATATAATAAATATAATTAATATAATATATATATAGTATATATATATATATATAATAATATAAGATATATAAAAAGGTATATTATAAAAAAGAATATATAATAATAGTACTCATATTGTAGAGACCAATTCCATCAGTGCATATAGGCTCTAACGTTCAAGCACAAAGGATATACATATACACAGTATTAAGTCATATATATATATATATTTTTTTAGTTTACTTTAAAGTTACAATGTACAAGTATTATATTGTATAATTTATAGAGTATATAGAATATATATATATCGGTGCGATTATAAAATTATGATTATATATTTATATATTATATTATATCAATTATATATATTATATTTATATAATATATATATTATATTTATATATATATCTATATATATATATATATATTAGTATTCTACTTTTCCTCATAGTATATATAATGTATATATATATATATATACTACTACCACTACTGGGATATTATTTTATAATTGTTTAATGGTAAATTAATTATATACTTATAGTATATATTATATATATTAATACATTATAAAGTATAGGTATATATACATATATATATATATATATAATATATATATATATATATTATATTTAATATAGGTATATTATATATATATATTATATATATACTTATTAAATTTATTTATATTAGTAGTTAGTTTCCAGTATTGACGAAAACTTATATAATGTGATAACACACTGGTCATATATATTATAATATAATATTTATAAATTATAATATTCTATATTATATGTATATAATATATATAGTATAGTACTAATATATAGTATATATATATGTAATTTATAAATTTAAATATTATCATACTTTATATAATATATGATATATAGTATATATATAATATATATATATAGTACCATTTATATATAGCTTATATGTATATATCTTATACTATATATATATATACTATAATATGGCTAATTAATAATTATATATTTATAATAAATTTGATATAATAATAATTCTAGTTATTGTTATATTATTTTATAATATATGTCTATATATATATATATCACTAGTATATATTATATATAATACCGATATTTATATAATAATAAAAGTAATATAATAATATATATATATTTATTATTTATATATGTATATATCAAGTTATACGATCGTGCCCTATATACTACTATATATATATACTATATATTCATATCATATATATAATAGTATTATTTATATACTATTATTAGCTACTTATAGTACTTAATTATATATAAATTATAGAATTTATTATAACTCATCATATTAAGTGATGGACCATAACAATCCGGAATGAAATCCCGGGCATCCGCTGTACGATTAATTGATGCGGGTGTATGGAGAACAAGATCCGCACCGGACTTAAATTGTCCATACGGCGAACAGGCGAAATGATTTATGGGAGCATAACTGCAGTGGATATGGAGCATCGACGGATCTCCTGCAGAAATTAGAGTTAATACCCGCATGCCTTTTGAAGTATCGAGAGTCATACCGTGAGTAGATGTTTTCCCCAGGGTCCTTGATTAATGTCTACTCAAACACTTAAAATATTTCTTTGGCATTCCTTTATCATGGGAGTTTTTAATGGAATAATTGTAACTTTTGAATTTCGATTTCTGGTATAATATATATATATATATAATATATATATATATATATAATATATATTATACTCTTATAATATAAATATAGTATTATGTACATATAGTAAAAACCTATATTAATATATATATTCTTGTCAAACCCTATGATATATTGCTTATGAAGGGTTAGCGATTTAATATTATATATATATCACGCCTTTATATATATATATATTAGTATATATTTATTTTGGTTCGGTTGTTTTTTTCTGTGGCACAATACGTATGATAGGGCGCGAATGGTATTGGGGGGCCGTGCCCGTCGCTGTCTGACTGTCTTTACGGCTGATAAAATTGAGAATGACTGCTTTGGACTCTGGTGCGGCTTCGTCTTCGCTCGGCCGTAAGGTGGGGAAGCTGTACAATCCGTTGAATAGGTATTGAAGCAGGTTATCGCTCTAATACTATCTACTCTGCTAAATTCTTATCTTCTCCTTCATATCCATGGGTTCTCGAAGTTCGTGCTCTCGCTCTCTGGTCCTATTCAGGTTAGAGACAGTGAAGTATCGGGGTGGGCAACAGTTGCTCCGTGTTAACTTCGTATCATCGCTATGAGCTCAAATTGCATTTGGTGGGTGGTCGTAAGTGTTAGTATTAGCTGCAGCAAGTTCTTCAAACTCCCTAGATGGCTTTTTTCTCATTCACGTACTAGAAATCGTTGCAGAGTATTACCGTTCACGTAGAGCAAAGTGGGCTTTCCTCAAACGAAAAAGTTGCGGCTTAACCTCCTTGATTGCTCCTACTTGATAAATCTTCTGGCCTCATTGCCAAAACATCTCTAACCAACTTCTTTTGTAACTGTATTTTCACTCTCTCTTATTCGATCTTGTGGTTTGTTATCTAATTCTCTCAACTGAAAAGGAATAATCTCTTCGGCTCTTTCTATTCTTCACTCTAACTTCAACCTATGACGATTCCTGGGCACTTCCTGAATCCTCCTCCTCTGTATCTACACTTTTTCTTCTCTCAGGTGTCCTATGCCGATTGCCTGTGATTCCATTTGATCGCGTGTGCATTGGCTCCTGAAATTATGAACGTTTAGGAAGGTATGGGTGGCCCCGGATGACAGTGCCTCCCCGAGTTTTGCTGGAGTGTGTATTTCTACGTTGCTTGACCCCGCCCAAAAAAGGTTACCTTAATTTCTCTTGATGTCTTCAATACTAAAATTCTTCCTCAAGTGTTTTGGAAGCACCGCACATCCCAAACCTGTTCCGTATTTTCTGAAAAAAAGGAAGCCACTCCTGATTCTTTCTCATAACTTATCGTCGCACTGCAGTTATCACTTGTATCATATCTTAAGATCTTTAAAACCCTATTCTCCATTTCTTAGATCACTGGAGTCTCATTTACTTCTTTCCGGGTCCGTACGGCCTTTTCGGTACTCGAGGTTAACTGGCGATATACTTTTCTATCTAAACGATTTATGGGTTTGTTCCTCCCTCAGGAACTAGGAGAGACACGTGGTGGCGCTTGACCACATTCCATCAAAGCATTTGACCGGGTAATGCACGGTAGCGTCACATGCTCTACATAGCTCCCTTCCTTGTTTGGATTTTCTCACTTCTCTTTCTGCTTAACATGTAGTGTTAGTGTGGCAGTTGCTTTCTGCAATCACCTAGGATATCGGAACTGGGTTGAGTTGATGTGGCGACTGTCTTTTTCTTCTATTTTCTGTCAAAAAGTGGTGATGTACCATCAGGGTTCTGTGCTTGTCTCCTACTTTATTGTTACACATAATTTATACATTATGATAATTCTCACCTGCAAACTACCGTCTTAACTTGACTAGTCCAGCACATGTTCGTGATCGCCCGCATGCTTACTCGACCTTCATTCTTAGCAATCGATTTCAATTCTGCGTTTCATTCTTTTTCTTTAACAGAATTGCCTCTCGTCTTAATCTTCCGATTCCATTCTCGCTGATCTGGTCAGAATTTCCGGGTGGGGTCGTCTCACCCTCTAGTGAAATTTAATTCTTTAAAAACACAATTTCTACAAATGTCCCTCTCTAAGGCACCTTCTAACTTTCTCCTATCTCTTTTCGAACGGTTTTGCTTCCGCGTTCTGCGTCTGTTGACAATATAAACATCCATGGCCTTACATGCACACAAGGATAACATAAGTGTCCTTGTGGAAACCTCACATGCAAAACATGTTGTTATCGGATATTATTGAGGATGTTTTTCTTGGTTTTGTGAAGTAGGGTCCAAGCTTGTCTCTATGTGGGATTCGAGCGTCTTCTCAAAGCCTGGAGTAGGCGTTTGAGCGATTGTCTTAAACGTGGGAGGTCTGGATCAGAAGGAAGCCTCTGACGAGTTTCCACGTGTCGCTGCTACTGTGTTCAGTATGCGTCGCCAGAGCTATACAAGAGGAATGACAAATTGGAGACTCCCTTGTTGTGATTGTTGGAATTAAGGCTCTACATGAATCAGGGGGAAAGGGGTGCTCGTTCCTGGTTGTATCACCTGGCTTATTGGATAGGTGGACAGGTCGAGTGCAGAAGAGTGCCAATAAGGGGCTTATAAGCTTTCTTGTACAACTTTCCGTTCAACTTGACCATCTCTAATCCTCTTTAAACGCCGACGCGGTGATGTTGGATGTTTTAAAGGTCGTCTCTTTCGTTTTAGGATAGGGTGTACTTACCTTTAATCATGTGGTATTGGGCAGCGCCGGTGCTCGAGGAACTTATCACATCGCCGTCCTAACCACACCTTTTAGGAACGCCCCTTAGTAGGCACAAGGTGGTGCTGTGTGCGGCACGACGCATGAAGTTATATGTGTTGATATTTGGTAAGCTCTAGGCTTTGTTCTGTTTGTATGGGACGGGTGCTGTATACCTACCTTTACCCTGCCTTAATCTTGTCTAGTTTCTGAGGACATCGGCTATCATGTTCTCCATCTTACTGTGTTCCTGCTGAGATTTAAATGTCGGACAGATCGCGTCGTCACGTGTAACAAGCCTTCGATAAACGTGTGCTCATCTGCCTGTAGTTTCATATGGCTAGTTGATAATATCTGCAGGTGTGGCAGACACCCCCTCCTGAATCGCTCTGCCCGTGGAGTTGGTGGTGACTATGTTAAGTTATGTATATATATATAAGTAATATAGAGGTTATTATTAATATATTATTGATTATATATAGTAGATCAAAACCAGAGTACTAATTGGGAGAAATATAATTATATAAGTTATATAATTTATAATTATTTATGTTTGATGGTAATATATTTTTGAGTTTAGACAGGTGATTGCGGACAACATACTCATTCGGCTAGGTAATAATACTATATATATATATACTATGATTATATTCAACATAATAAATATATAATTAAATCATTGTAATGTATCAAAAGAACAGTGTCAAAGAGGTAAACCGTATCCGCATCAGTGGAAGGAATTTCCCGGAGTCCTTGCATCCTTCATGTCTAAGAAGACTACTGATTAAGTACTGCCATCCGCATCCACAAAATAATGAATGGCCGTATATAGTATCCAGCTAAAAGACGTAGATATTATGAATACAGATTAGCGGAGAATTCACCGACATCCTCGATCCGCATTCTTTAAGAGAATACCGCATACCCATAATGCACTACGCATCCGCAGACAGTCAAAAGTTTGACATCCACGGGTCCATCACTAATATATATATAGTATTTAATATAAATATATTAATAACTAATTAATAATTATATATATATATCATATACTATATATATATATAGGTTGATAATAGTATATACTTATATATATATATTACTATATATTATATAGTTATATAACTAGCTATATAATATGTAGTATATATAATATATGTATTTATATATATAATATTATATTATATATATATATAATATACTTTATTTCTACTAGTTATATATTATAGTATATTATAATATATATATAATATAACTGAATATATTAGTATATTATATATATATAGTATATAATACTAATATATAGTAATTTTGATATATAGTATATATATATGTAATAAATTAAAATATACTATAATAGTTATTAGCATAATAATGAGTTTTGTTATGAAGATTGCCTATGTTTGAATTTTTATGAATTTTGATTTTATTAGGTAATGACTCCTAATACTGTATATTATAAAGGGTTGTTTGTAATTATATTAATTTCAAACCGAATTTTTAATCTTAATAGATAGGCTATGAAAAGCATTATCAAAGTTTAAGCCGTTTTCCCCGATCTTTTGCCACTTTTGTCTTGACTCCTCGATAAGATAAAGAATCGTTTTACGCTCATTCTCTAAGAAAACGGTATTCCGTGTCATCTGGTGACGTTACAATACCTACGTTGAGATCCTGAGAGAGAAGCAGACGATGTTGTGAACTGAACGGGTAGTGACGTCATAATGTCATGACATCGACACAGGTGCAAAGAAACTGAGGATAAGTGGAAGGGTATTGAGAAAAAGAAGAGGACCATGATGTACTAATCTTTCCATGCTATCTTACTATGTTATCAGATTAAACGTGAAATTGCAGAAAGCAACTAAAATATGATTACTGGTGAGAAGTAGAGAATAACTGTAACCCTTTAGGGTGATAGTCAACATCTATGTATATTCCGTGCCAAAAAAAATAAAAAAATAAAAAAACGGGTAAAAAAAGTGAGAGGAAATCTATATGTCCATCATAAAAGCCTGAAATGGGTTTTTGTCAAGTATCGCTAAAAGTGTTTCGTCCCTCTCTTTGGCGCCCTAAAAACGTTTGGCCTCATCTCACTTATAAAAACATCCTCAACAATTGTGCAATGGATATAGACATTTTCAACAAGCTAAGAGGGGCAAGGTCATGGAATTTTAAAAAATATGATAAAAAGGGTAGATGACGATCCAACTGCATGCGGGATTAAGTAATTAAAAAGAGTTCTTAGGGAAAATTCTTAAAAAATGAAATTTAAGAGTAAGTACCACTAAATAAAGCAATTATTAGTAGTCAAAAGCATCTCAACTCAAGCATCTGTGCATTCAAGAATATAAAAAATATTACAAAGTTTCATTAAATGCGTTATGACTTTTATCAATAAATCTATTCTTCTTATCAGATTATGTCAACACCAAGATAGATCACAAGCTCAAAGTAAGTTTACATATTGAAGGGTTTATAAAAGGGTCGTTCCACAAAAGAGTTTGTTTATCATCTCATTTTCCTGTCTCACTTACCTTTCTTGCCAACTATAACGCTAAGTAATGTGATGTTAACCTCATTTGTGATACTTTTCCAATCAACAGGCTCGCTCCCATCCCAACATTCTAACCTTCTTACTATCTATGTGAATGAGATAAAATAAACTTTATAAATCTTGTATTGTGGTTAGCAAGTTTATATTGCTGCCAAATATTAATATTTTAGAAATGGTAGCAATAAATATTTTGAATAATCTTATGAGCCACATTCACATATTTAAACATTTGCTTTTATGTTAATTAAATAAACTAACAACATCACTTTAATATTAAAAATACGAAGACAAATAAAAATTTCGATTTAATATATACACACTTTGACAATTCATAAATTCTTGAATTATAAAACCACCAAGAAGAAATAAATTACCCTCAAGGGAAAAATTACATAATTAGTGTAAAAATAAAACATGCTTATTAAACCCTTTGGTATAAATTATACGAGAAACATCTGCAATAAATAAAAATATAATAGATATAAATATATATAATAATTATATAATATTATATATAATAATAGGTATATATAATATTATAATATAAGATAATATTAATATATAATATATATAGTAATATATACTATATATTATATTATATAAGTATTTAAATTATAATATTATATATATATGTTATAATAAGATATTACACTACTATTGCGGAAAAATTACATTCTGTAAGGTATTACAATAAAAATTTGAATGTCTAGAATTTTGGTTTAAACAAAAACAATTTAATATTTAACACCGCATGTATGAAGCATTACATATTGAACGATAAATATTATTAATTATATTTAATAGTATGACAAAATTACTGTTGCACTGATTGCATGTATTAAATTACTCCATTATATCAAAATTTTATAAATATATGTTGGTAAAAAACGCAAGCATATGAGAGTAATCTTTCAAAGGCAAAATTTACAAATTGCTTCAAATATTTCAATTTGTAAATGGTACAATCAAGAAAATCTGCTTTACAACTAAGTAAAAAAAAAAATATTGATTCTAGATTTATTATAATCACTATTATTTTGACACCAGAAATAATTTTAGGAAAGAAAAAAATATGCGCACAGGCTTAAAGAATGATACACCTTTATCCATAATAATATTAAATATATATATATAAATTATATAAAATAATTTATAATATTATATTATATATATAATTTAATTTATATATATATAATATATAATTTAAATAATATTAAATAATATTAATATAATTTAATATTTAAATATATATATAAATAATAAATATATATATATAAATTATAATTATTAAAATAATTATAAATATTATTATATATAAATATAAGTTAAATAAATTATATAATAATATATAATATAATTTAAAAAGTTATAAATATTTAATAATATTACCACAACCAAAAAAAAATTTAAATGGAATTAGAAGTAATATATATTTACAATATTCTTATTTGTTTTTATAAGCTACAAATAATAATCCTTTTATTCTTTGTGATTGCAAAAAACAATCAGACAAGTTCATTAAAATTATATCGATAATTCGAATTTATGTATCGATAATCCCTTCCAGCAAATTTTTTCCTCAGACAGATTTGTAATTCTGGATAACACATTATTGTAGTCCCAAAGTTTTTGTTTCTGCATGAAGAGTGAAAATAAAGCGTGCAAAAAGTAGTTTTTAGTAATGCAGTTGAATTTTTTATAATTTTTAGAGATAAAAATATACATATATAAAGTGTAAGTGAATCGATAAAAAAATAAGACTACAAAAGAATTTTTTGATATTATTTTTGTAAATTAAAATGATATATGTTTTAATACTCAATTATAAAGTCTACGTATAAATGTTAAGTCACTTTTTACCAACGATTAAAATTATGGACGTCTTTTTAAGTATACACAGAGTAAATCTGTATATTACTATAAATCAAGATCATTATCATAAATCTGAAACTGGGAATGCGGTGCTAAATAACCTAACCTAATTTTTCTTAATTACGTACCGACGATTTTGCCAGATAGTCCGTTAAGCCTAAGATGGAAAATTCGTTTATACACTACCGTAAAAGTTTACAACTTTAATTGGATGGAGGTTTGCTATATATAATATATTAATTTAATATATATAATATATTTATATTTATAATATATATAAATTTAATATTATATAATAATAAGTATAATATATTATATTTTATTATAAATTATAATATATAAATATTATAATATTATAGTAAATTATATATAATATATAATATATTATAATATAAAATAATATTATATAATTCTCAATAACAATTTGATATATATATTAATATAATAAAATATAATATATATATATATAATATATATATATACAACGTTAAAACATTTTTTTGATGTGGCAGAGTTGCATTGAATTGAACAATTAGTAGCAGAGACATCTTTTTATAATAAATGTGGAGGTTGTAATTTTAAGCTGTAGAGAGGCAAGTTCAAATTTGATTTATCAAACCCAACTTAAATATTGAAGTGTGAGAGCCAAAACTGCACAGTTCAATGTTCCAGACGAACATGTAATGTTAGAGAAATGAGGGGAAATAAAGTATCTGATATAATTGCCCGATTTGGTTTGATAAGTTTGGATTCTAGGATCGGGTACAATTTTTGGCAAGTATGTTTTTAGCATTCAATTTGCCTGTACCATCTAAATCTCAAATAAATAAAGTTGTCTCTTTGCTCCTGTTGGAAATAGAAGCACAGGGCAAGTTGATTTTGGATAAGTGTGAAGTAATTATTCATAGGCATTATGAAAGTATATCCCTAATAGTGTGAATGATTCTGGGAAGGATATAATTACTCTATGTTTTGATGGTTCATAGAATACTACAGTTTTTCACTCTGAAAGTGACATTGGCTTTCTTGTGGAAATGGAAACTAATTTAATAGCTCATTTTCATGTCCTTTGCAACTTCTGTAAAAGGTGTGCACATAGAAAAATTGAGTGAAAGCGATTTTAATGAATTGAATAGGAAGCATAAAGATGGGGATGAATGTGACCAGAACTTTGCAACTGATATCAATTCAGGAAGTATGGAGTCTGAAATTACTAAAGAACTATGGGAAAGGTCAATTAATAGCAATTTATGTTATAATACTATGATGGTAGATGGAGATTCAAAGTTTTATACTAGTGTAAAGGAATTGTCACCATAAGGAAATATTGGTATTGAAAATGAAGAATCCCATAATCATGTAATTAAACGCCTGACTCAGTTAAGTAAAAATGAAGGGTTAGGTGAGAGGAACGAGAGAGTGTGTGCTCTTACAGATAGTAAGACCACTGCTTTTGTTAATTTTTTGGTAAAGCAATTAAGGATAATGTGAATGATATTAAAAAAAATTATATATGATTCCCTAGCCTCATTTTACCATGATGCCCAAACGAAAGAAAATCTCACAGGGATTCATCACTCATATCCAAAAGGGGAGAATTCGTGGTGTTTTGAAAATAGGACACTTCATAAGAAAGTAGCAATAAAAATGATTTTAAATATCAAAAAGCCAGGAAAGTATTGAATGATATCACAAATTCAAAGGTGTTTAAAGAATTGTCATCAGAAGATTTCCTCAAAAGATGCATAGGAAAGACCCAGAATGTAAATGAAAGTTTGAACTGGAGGGTATGGAAACTAGTCCAAAGGGATAAGTTTAAAGGTATTAAGCATATTAAAATCGCAATGTGGTTGATGATGGTGAAATATCAAATATTATTATATATATATATATATATATATATATAGGTGGTGAAGTGGACAAAGATGCTCAAAACCCTAGAATAGAAGGTTTGGATACAGCCAAGAGCAACACTCTTAAGAAATTTTAAAAGCTATCGTAATTATTGTTCTTTCTTCAAATAAAACTGCTATACATTTATACACAGAACAAGATTCTGAGTCAGAAAATAAAAACTGTAATTGATGTATAATAAAATTTTTATGTTGTTAATTTGCATAGAGAAGTTTTAGTGCATGTAAAGAATTCTTATTGTTTTGTAAAATTTAGGAGCGCAAGTGCAGAAGGTTGTGCAAATTCCTTAACAATTTAAAGGATTCGAAAGTAGAAAGAAAATCTCTGGAATATTTTCTATAGTTTTAATAATAATCATAGTCCCTATAATGAGTAATTTAACATAGACGATACGCCTATAATAGTATTATAGCTACCCTGACACTTTACAGCTTAAACTCTATATAAAAATTTTCATAATTTTATTAACCGTTGTAAGAACGGTATCTAGTAATAATATTTAATATTTTAAATATTATATGACTATATAACTATAAATTATTATATGACTGTACTTACATGTACTTCAGAAACAGTAGTGGGAACTGCTTAATTCACAGTTCCTCACTAGAGCACAAATTCCTCACTAGAACACAAATTCTCGCTAGAACACAAATTCCCCACTAGAACACAAATTCCTCACTAGAACACAAGTTTCAACGATTTCTTTCTGTAATAACACAAAAAAAACAAAAAATATCATTAGTAAAATACATGAGGTCACCACTAATGGTTTAATGTCAAATATTTGTGAAGCTTAAAAACTATAAATTCTTTAACAAATATATATATTTATTTGAGTATATATATTATATTATATATAATCCATATATATATATTATAATATATATATATAATATATAAAGAATATATATATATATATATATATTATATAAATATATATATATATATATATATAATATATATATATAAACAACTATAACAATAATTCACGAAGGCACGACTATCCAAACCATAAAACGATTCACAAAACAAATCAAGCCAACCACATACTCAATACCATATCAATACAAAAACATAAGAAATGATTCGAAAATATTGTTTCAAATACTACTAAACCAGTATTACTAACTAAATACCGCTACAACTATAATAAAGAACATGAGATTTTTTTTTATTTTCAAATTTGGTCCAAAATTATTTCCATGCCAAACAAAGTTTAAATTATTTCTCTAACACCAACCCTGCAATCTAAGGACTAGTTGATATGAGACCTTAAATGAAAACCAAACAAAGAAATACCACATCAAGAGACTAAGCAAAAATACGCACCACCAGACACCGCCAAACAACCAGTCTGCACCGAAACACGATCAAAGAACACATGAAACCATAAGCCACCGAAACCCGAACCTCACGCCAAGGTGAAACAGACACCACAAAGACTCAAAGCTCCAAACAATACAAGCCAACAACGGCCCCCATCAACTACGACCACACACAACCGGACACCACCATCACAAACCCCAAACCACAACACCCCAACAAAAACCACCACCAGCCGGCTGACGACGCCCAACCAACAGCCCGCCTCGGCCTCCAAGCCGATCGCTGGCCGCTTCCTCTCGCAGAGCCACTACCCCCACAACAACCACACAAGAACACCCACGCACCAGACAAAAAACCAAAACCCCACCGAAAACCACCCACAACCACAAAAGACCCAAACCACACAACACAAACAAACCACAAGCCCAATGAAAAACGATAAACAACACAACAAAAAATCAAACCAACACCATAACCAAGAACCCCAACTAAACACACACACACCCATACAACCACACACCACACACACACCTACATACACCTAACTCAACCACGAACAACGACCACCTCCACGAACCACAACGCCCCAGCACAACCACTACACACAAATCACGCCACAAAACCAACCTCACAAGACCAACCACAACACTAAAAGACACCGCAGTAAAAACCCCAACACAATACACAAACACATAGCCCCTACACCACCACCAAAAACCACGTCACACAAACCAACACAACCCACACACAAACACACCACACACCAAAAGCTACATAAAAACACACCCACACAAACCACACAACCCCCAAACACATAGAACACCACACCCACCACAGGCAAACACAAAACTACACAACACACACATAACAACACACAACAACACCTCCACCAAAAACAAAACTATATGAAATATATAGATACGTATTATAATTATTAAAACAAACCCCAACCATATACCTATATATAAATATATACTAGACATTTAGAAAGACAGAAAATTAAAATAGCTCAGATAAGATTTAATGGCAACATAACAACACTTAACATACATAACTATAATATACATATATAATCATTAAACTAACGCTCTAACATATAATCGTAACAAAATATAAGCACTCCACACCAACGAACACCGCCCCCAACAAACGACACCACCAACGAAGACCACACACAATACATCAATACGAAACATGAGACCCACCAACCCAACCACCAAAAACACACCAGCGAAGACACCAAACTACACACCGACACGCAAAGAAAAACCAACCCAAAGAACACACACCCACCAACATATGGCAAGGATAAATGGTTGAAATTAACAAAGTTCCACACTCATCAAAAAACTAAACAATTCACAAAACAACCGAAAAACCATGGGGCAACACAAAACCAACTATACCCTAAATATATATACTAACATCAATCACATAATCCATTATAACTACAATATATATAGATATACTATACCTACCTAAACTAATACAATATAAATAAATATATAAATATAATATATATATATATCATATATATAATGTGAGATAGAATTAGAGATACCTAAGTCTTTAAGGCTATATATATACACCCACTACAAATTACTACTGGGTAGTTAAATAGTTTTTACATGTGAAGTAATAGTAGTTCAAAGAGTCGTCATATACTAACAAAGGTAGTATAACCTAACAGATCTCTAACACCCTGAACACTACGATTACAGCTTAAATTAACAATGTGTCCAACCTATCAAGACACGATATTTTTTCACATTTACATTTTTAAATGTACGGTTAAATAAACAAATTTAACCTAAAGTATAAAGTTAGCGTAGCCAAGAGATAAAGTAGCTACATGAACTCTAAGATCATGTCCTTTCAAGATGTATCGATACACCCTAACAGAACTAAACCTACCGAACAAAAATTAGGGTAATCGAAAAGTACGTAATAACAAAAACCACTATGTTACTTAAACATAACGTACTCATTCCAACTTAGTACCATAATTCTAGTTATTCCCTTTCGATGAAGGCTTACACTCCCCCAAACAAACCAAAACCAAGCAATACTACGGTTAACCCAACTGTGTCACGCCAAGGTCTTCTTCACTCATACTACAGAGGAAACTAAAATTAATTTTCACTATTTAATAAAGTACCTAAAGGTACCCCCGAGAGAAACCCCATGGGAGATCAACCCTTGGATGGGTGTGAAGTCCCGCTTGTGGAGTCACCCCGAAGGGGGTGTAAGCTGGCATTACCCCTCCAGAGGAGGGGTAAGGCCTCGGCCCTTCGGGCTCAGGCCTTAAAGCCCGCTTATCTCTAAGGAAAATATCATTCAAATTCAATCGAAGAAGAAAAAAGGGTGTACCACCCGAGTTGCATTTGACACTGAGATTACGAGAAAACCTGTGTGCCGTTTGTTCACCGGTGGACAAGGGGTAAATTATAAAAACAGTGGCAAAGTTTCGTCAAATATTATAATAAAATATCATTATACAAGCTGTTGCCTGCATGGTTATGATTTGACCTGTTGGCACAAGGGTTAAAAATTTTTTATTTCATTACAGGCATCAAACGTGTTAAGGGAATTGCAAAAAAGCCACTGAAAAACTATTCCAGATTATGAAAAAAGGTAAATGTTATTAAGCTCGCACGTTTTTTCGCATATTTTTCTGAAATTTGTGTTAATAACTTTTCTTTTAGATGTTATTTATGATCCTACCTAGCAGGAATATATACGCAGTGAATACATTATATAAAATCTAGTGTGCAAATATATTTATATATTATATATTGTATATATATATATGTAATAATATATTTCTATAATGTGCATAGATATTTATATTATTTAGGGAAAATAATAACAAAAATTATTGGAATTCAATATATATTATACTACTTTTATCAATAAATAATTAATGTATGAATGTAAAATACCTTTTCAAAAAAATTTCACATAAACACGGTATGCACAACGTCAGTATCATGGCTGAGTAATATGCTTTAAAATTTCAGAGATGTGTATCCCTACCCCTCGCGCGACAGAAACCACTTTTTTACTTCTTTTTTGGGCATTTAAAAAGACATATCAACCAATTTCATCCCACTTCACTACTTTATTCTGTTTTTGATGAAAAAATTGGATCGTATAGGTCATTTTACCTTGTAAAACTACTGGTTTAAACATAATTGTTCTGTAAGGAATATATTTTGAATTATGGGGGTCTAAGTGGTTTTAGAGGGCTCACTCATTAAATTTCGCGGGCTCATAGTTACTTTTAGATTTTTGAAAAATCAAACATATGTATATAATTTGGAGATTTCAGAAAGACTAGACTGTCATCTAGTGATGGTATATTTTTGATCTAGAATGAACAAAATAAAAAGTTTCCCCATTTTAAAAATTTCCCCATTACCCCATTTAGGTATCGTTTAGTATATAATATATTTGAATATATATATAATATATTATATATAATAAAGTAATATATATATATAATATATATTATATTATAGACAAGTTATATATATAACTATAAAATATATATACTAATTTATATAGGTATATATATATATAAGCATAGTATTAATATATATATAAACTATATATATTATATATATATAATATATTGCGTGTAATTTAGTATTATTTCATTGCCTTTATAGTTGAATTCCGGAAATTCTTTTCGGACTGAATTACATTCAAAATATGCTCGTGTCTGCCTTCATATTCCAATTCTGTACTTTCTGAAAGTGTGTTACTAGAAGTACGTGCATGCTTCTACTCTATGTGGTTGTTGAGCAGGGAACAAAATAGTCAAGTGCTCAAATTTACTATATTCGAAGATCTCAGCAATTTGTTAAGTTTACTTTATCAAAACAGGAGGATTCGGTACTGGTTCGTGTTTTCAATCTTATCATTTGTGAATAATCATTTGCATTAAAGTTTATGTTTTAGGAGTCAAAAAACTTTTCCGTGGTATCCGTCTTTCCTGGTCTTACTAATAAATACTCGCTGAAATACCTAAATCTTGTAAATCTCTTCAGTGTCTTAGCGAGCTACATAGCATAAGTAATATATTCTCAGGTATAGAGCCAAAGTATGAGTTGTTTTTAGTTACATGTTCCATAATCACTGCAGGATTTTTGTCTAGGGTTAATAGTAAGTAACATCAGTACTAAAAATTGTTGTCCCTCCATTCAGTTGCACTTTGGATCATTACTTTGTCCAATAACCACCCGGTGGCGTATAACTACATTATTTATATATATACTAGATTTTGAAGAGTCCATTACTTTGAGTTGTGCAGAAACGTATAACCATAAGATCTTGTTTGCTTTTGAAGCCATCTGTGCAATGATGGAGGTTGAAAGGAGATTTCAGGGCTAATTGATGGTAGGTATATATTCCTTAATTTTACTAATACACATTTCATACAAATTATTTGGTTCAGTGCTAATTGTTAACGGATTATCTTCGGGTGATCTCTTTTAAAGAGTGCTGTTTTACTGCGCTTCAAAAGTACAATCTCCAGTTTATTTAAATCTTTATCAATTTCCCAATGATATCCTTAAATGTTTTGGGGCCTTGATGTTTGTCCATCAATTGACTGCATACGTGCCTGTGAATGGAAGTCCTTTGATGTAAATAGACAAAAACAACCAACTAAGTACCGTTCGTTATCCATATATTTTATTTCAATTATTCTCAAAACCTCCACCAACTCTTCCATGTTAAACGGAGTCCCAGTAAAGAATGGCATTAAGGGAGTATTTTGCTATTAGAATCAATTCAGAGAAAGTTATTATTTCATCTGTAATATATTTGGCGTTGCTAGTATCTGGTGTACATGATTCATGTAAAATACATCTGGTAAGTTGACAATAACATAGTGTTCTTCATATTCATTTCCAGCTTTTGTTTTAGTATGATCTTTCTGCCGTTAAATCCCAATGTCAATACAATGCATATATATATATTATAATATAATATAATATATATATAATAATATATATATATATATATTATATATATATATAAATATATTATATATATATATAGAATATATATATAATATATATATATAATATATATATATATATATATATATATATATATATATATATATATAATGAATTATATATATATATAAGATAATAAAAAAACCACTGATGTATTTTCACCAGGCTGGGATTCGAGCCCTGGACCCTAAGCAGATTGTGAGCGTGAGCAAACGTGTTTTGACATACTACGCCACATGAGCTTAAAGAAGTAAGAACCCGGCGTAAATAACTTCTCTGTCCCACGCGTCAGTACTACTCGAGCTCCTCCAGCTTCACACTCGGCGTAGGGTCAAAACATAGTTACTAGCGTGCAGGGTGAAAGTAATTACTAAGGAACCGGTCTAAGAAGATACATAGAAATTAACCTGCAATCAGTATTCAGGAGTTAATAAAATACCCCGATGCATTTTTCACCATTCTGGGATTCGATACCTGACCCTAGCCAGGAATTGAGCGTTGCAAAAGTGATTGACACTACGCCACGAATGAGTCGTAGAAGCAAGAACCAGGAAATTACACTCTGTTTCCCGCGTCACAGTACTGTCCTCGCAGCTCCTCCCGCTCACATCGGAGGCGTAGGTCAAAAACAGGTACCGCCGCATGGTGAAGAATACTAGGATCCGGAGGATCTTAGCAAAAATTTAACATAAGCATATCCAATAACCATATAACTTATCACACTGAACAACCAACAAGTTATTTCAATGTATTATTACTATTCGAAACAATACAAGACCCAAGTGGCCAAATCATCGCTACAACACTATTCAAAAAATTTCACTATATTTAGAATATAAAAGGTGCATATGACGAAACAAGGATGTGTCATTATGATACCAAAATAAGCATACCAAGACCCTATTCTAACCTAATACGTAACCCTTTAGCGTTCGTTAACTACATATGAATAGGTGAATTAAATTGAAGCTATGGTGAATTAAGACATTAAAATTTGCGAAACTACGAATAAAATTTCTAATTGCATTCTGATGACATTAGTGTTTGCCAAAAATTCTGTCAACCTTTTTTCCTATCAACATATGCATTTCTATTCAGAATATTTACCCCATATCCTTTAATTGCTGCATATTCTCAAATAGCAAGCAATTGCCCTGTAGCTTTACACTGATACATGTAAGGCTGTTATTGCTAAATTAAGATAGTATGTATTGCCTTAACAGCTATTTTGAAGTATAATCAATTCGATACCCGCAATCTGGACAACTTCATCATCATCATTTACTAGTACCATTGGCTTTTCTTTTACCACATTCAAAGTTGATTTCCTCAGTTGATAATGCAAACATTCTTTATACGCACTTTCTAACAAACCAGGACCAACCCTTTACAGCACTTACAAACCGTTTTACCACTAAGATTTCCATATATTTTCTTTGCGTCCTTCTTCTGAGCACCTTTACTGCATTTAATCAATTGGCCCTAGTATTGATTTTTTGCTTTCTTTTTGACCTACAAAATGATTCCCATTCAATAAATGGTATCTTCATTAAAAAAATTAACTATAATCCAAGATTCTGAGCTCTACGAAGAAGAGCGGATTAAATATTATTTGGAAATATATATTATTTAAGAAACGATTTTTTCTTTTTGAAACAATTGGAAGATATGGAAATATTACGTTATTTCATAAGGCAAGATTTGATATTAAGAATAATTTTTCTAACATTTCTTTTTTGAATAAAATATTTCCGTGGAAAAAAGGCTTGCCCGAAAGTAACATTCACACGCTTACATTCTGGATTACCGTTAAAAGATTATAAATACAAGTTAATTAGTTCCCACACGCGGTGGTGGTTATATCATTTGGGGTTCTATCTCTCGTTCGAAATACACCTTAGGAAGACTTCGTGTCTGTTGAAACTCTTTTACGAAAGATTTTAATCAGGAGACACTCGTTTCTGTTGTATGTTAATTCACGGGAAGATTCATCAGAAGAAATATGTGTTTATTGAGAAGAGTGTGTAAAGTGTACTAGTCGTATTACTTAAAGGAATATAACTTTGAAAGGAATTCATATACGACTTGAGAGAACCATATTGGAAGTATATTGAATCCATTGTAAGGAATTGTAATATCTAGGGACCATTCCTGTAATCATTGGAAACGTAATATGCTTCAGAATTCAATCTGAAGCCATCAGAAGATATTGTGAGTGGCTGTAAGCTATTTCAGAAACAATACGCTAAATAGTGACTTGCGAATTACAAGTGAGGGACTATATACTGATTGTCCATTGAAGTCTACTTATGACTTAAATGTGATTTGGGATTTTAAAGACTTTGAGAATAATATTTATAATACTTTTGTATCTGAGATTGAATCTGTGAAGTGAATTGCACCCTAGGCAATTGGATCTATTTTATTTTTTGTTTTGAATAAAAAGAATTCCGGGGTTTGTCACACTTATTTACTGATTGGAATCCCGTCTTGTGACAAATAATTGTGGGCCTGTGTCCGGAATAGTTTCTGAAGACTTTTTTATCATAACAGTTGCGTGCAAATGTGAAACATCTTATCATATGACATTACTACAGCTTTGAAGCCATCATTTCGTTTGCTTTGTGGAGTCTTGTTTAGTTTCAAATCTGATTCTGTGGTCTTTAATCTTAAAACTATCCTTCATGTGTTTTGATTGTTAGGATTAGAGGAAAGAACTTTGATCCAATGTACCTCCATGTCCTTTGCAAAACTCCTGATAAACCATCTCTTGGAGATCGATGTTACAAAACGTTATGAACAGAGTAGTTGCTCTCTATTCTTTAACAATAGGGAATGCCTACTACAACATCTAGCTTTTGTATTAGGCATCGATCGAAGGCGGAAAATTCACATCGAAATCCAAAAATTAACTTGACCATATGATTTAATTAAATGATGTCGTTAATTGATTTATATTAATTTTTATTAGTTAACTAAAGAAAAATATCTATATATATATATATATATAAATTTTAAATATAATATATATATATATATATATATATACTTAGATTATTATATATTATATAATAACAATATATTAATAATAGTATATATATATATATACGATATGATTATATTATTATTACAGTAATATATATTATATATATGATATATATAATTTATATATATATATATATATATTAATATATTAATATAACCTTTCTATATTATATATGCTTAGATATATATATATAATAAGTCTCATTTATAATATTCATATATACTAAATATTATTGTAATCAATAGTAAATATGATGACAAGTAAAAATAAAGAAACAAGAAGCCATTTCGCCTACAAAGTTGGAAGTGAAGGGGAATGGGGATTTTTTATAATTGAGAGGGAAACTTGTTTAAACTTTGTGCTTCTAAATCAAAATATTACCTATCACAGAGTGTTCTAGTCTTTCTGATCCAAATTATATATAAATATGGTTTGGATTATTTTAGAAAAATATAAAGTTTAAAATATTGGAGCTCCGTCGAATTAACGGGGTTTGAGGCCCCCTCTCAAAAAACACTTGAACCCCCATAACTCAAAATATATTCGTTCCAGAAACATTTATATTTAAACGAGACCATTACAAGGTAAAATGACCCTATACACTAATTTTCATCAAAACAGATACGTATTAGTGGTGAAAATTGTAGTATTTTTCTTTAATGCCCCCCAAAAAAGTAAAAGAGTTTGATAATGATCAGAATTCTGAGCGACTTAATAGAGATTCCTTACAACCCGATATTTGACACATGATACTGAATATCTTTAAAAGAGGGGCTTGCAAATCCAAGTATGAGTTGATAAATATTTTTTATTGTGTTATCACTGACTGTATTACACATATTCTTAAATAATATTCACTATCAAGTGTTAATACATTTTTCATCTATATAGTGTGGAATTTAACTTTATGACTAACTATACTATAAATCTGCCATTTAGGCTATATTTCGTCGAGATTACACTATATAAATTATGGGTAAAAATATATATTAACATATATTATTTATTAGTATAGATATACTAATATATATAAATATAGGCTATATATATATGAGTTTATTATATATAATTTACTATTTATTTATTATTTTAGTTAATATATTTATTGGAATTATATAATATATTATCTTAATTATTATTTATACTATACTATACTATTATATATATATAATTATATTAATTGTAGATAATATATTTATTGATATTATTATTGTATAGTTTGTATATATATATAGTATTTATTTTGTATTATTAAAATCTATATATATATATATATCATATAATTATAAATATAGTATATGTATATATAGATAGTATATATATATACTAGTATATAATATAATATATGTTCTAATATAATTGTATTAGTCTTATATATATAATATAGATATATAATATATTATAGATAGATTATATCATAATATTTATTAGTGAGTAGATTGTTTAATTTATAGTTTTATCCTATATATGCTATAGTATTTTATAGATTGAATAATAATATTAGTATTCTATTTATATATGTTATATTTTACACCGTTATAATTCTTTGTTTCGTATATATTATTTATATATATATGCAGTATATATATATATAATAATATATATATATATATATATTATATAGTTATATAGCATAGATATATAATATATAGATATATATATATATAGGTTTTGTATATATATATATATATTATAAATTTATAAAAAAGAGAATGAAATATTTTGGCGTATTTGATTTGTTTGTTCAGTATTGACTTTAATTTGAGGGGGATGAGGGTTTGTGAGGGAAATTTTATGTGTATGTCTGTTGGATATGTGATTCGTAGGTATAAGAATATTGAGTGTTTATAGTTTATACCTATGGTACATGTCTTATACTTTATTATTAGCCTCTTGAGCTAATGTTAAAAAGAATCAGACTGTGTGACTAGTTATTTATTGTGTCAAAATTTTCAGAGGGTGTGTGTTATGCGAGGGGGGTAGGGTCGCACAAACTTTGAAATTTTGCAAACTTAGTAATCATATACTTTTTCTATGTTGTATTATAAAGATATATGTATTATATTATATAATATATATATATATATATATGATATGATAATTATGATTAATTCTAATATATATAGATATATACGTATATTCTAGTATATATATAATATATAGTGATGTATCAGATGTCAAATTTTTGACTAAACCATCCGCGGATGCGGATGCGATGCGTTAATGTCACATCCACGCGGATGCGTATGTCAGAACATAATGAATTATATATATATATATATAATTATATATATATAGATATATATATAGTAATATATAGTATATATTATATATAAATATAGTATTTTTATATATATATATATTATATATTATAAGGGTAATATTATATAGTTATGTTATATATTAATAATATAGGTATTATATATATATATATATATATATATATATTAATGTATATATATATTATATATATATATATATGAAGTATATAATATATATATATATATAAGTATATGTATAGTATTGTAATATATATATAATATATAGATACAATAGTAGTATATATAGTAGTATAGTTTATATTTTATATGATAGTTTGTATTTAGTTTAGTCTTAGATTTAGTGAGAGGTATTTATATATATATATATATATAGTATTTATAAGATTTTATTTATATATATATAATAATTATAATTTTTTTCTATGGCGCAGGTTTGGCCTTCAATGCAATGTTTGAAGAGTTCTCCTTATTGTGTGGAGCGGGACGATGCAATCCAACTCGCTTTGCATCCCACCATCCGCTTTCCCCAACCTCCACCCATGATGAAAGTACGTAAATTATGCTGTTCTTAACTTATAGTTCTAAACTGATTCTCAAAACTTTATAAATAATGAGTATAAATTATGCTTCAGATATAATGTAAAGTTTTTCTGTCTCATTTATCCGCCAGAGAAGTTGTCATACTTTTTCATATATCGTAAAATAGAGACCAACTGGCAAATAAATTGATTCAGTGTGTGTTTTCAACACTGCTCGGAGGCAATTAAGATAAATACTAGCATATGTTTCTACAAAGTGTTGTATATTACTTTTCCTTTTACTTGTTCCACCACTTCATACTGTGTCCTCTTCTCGCTTATGCCTTGTTTATTTATATTGATGAGTTTTTCCCTTATTCTTTCTATATCTTCCCGTTATTTATTCTAGTGGATTTTAATTTGATAATAAATACTTACATAAATTATTAATTATATTAAATGTGACTTATAATATTCAACAAAAGTCAGCTTTTGCATTTTACAAATATAAATAACCGAGAAGACTTGAAAATAAAAAAAAATATATATTTTTTTGAAGTACAGTGGAAACTGCGTTTTTAAGATAATAGTTTTTTAAGATATATAGATATATATATAATAGATGGTATATATATATATATGATATATTATGATAATTATATATAATATAGTATTATATATATATATTATATATGAGTATATAATATATATATATATATATATAATATATATTAAAGTATATGAATGGTAGTATAATTATTAGGTGAGTATATATATCGCTCATGACAAAAAGTGCAGATGCGGATGTCATTGAGGTGTGGAATGCGGGTGCAGATGTTTCCAGAGATTGGTTGCGGTGTATTGCGGTGTTACATTACAGTGCTTTCATAAATATAGTGATAGTATATATTAATATGTTCATCTTCCGTTTCCATATTCAGTAAAATAGAAAATGATAAAAATTTGGACATTTCCATTAAAAAATTTAATCTCATTTTACTTCACTTAAATCTATATCTGAGTAACATCTTAGTATTAAGGAAATAATTGGAGCTGAGCTTAAATATTTGTCCTATAGTGTTGTTTCTTATAGAATTATTTTGGACTTGCAATGTAAAATTTGCCTGTAAAACATATATTTCTCAATTTTGTTACGAATCATGTACTAGAAAATTTTATTGATCATTTTATAGTAAAAACTAAGTGCATTGGGAAAAATTAATGTCAGTGATATATTACTTTATTTATTTATATATTTCTTCTAACTATTATATTTATTATATTCTATTATTGAATAAATTAATTCATTGATAATTATTATTATAAATTGCTATATTTTATTATTAATTCATTATTATTATTTGACAGATATAATATTATTATTATTACTTATTCTTATTATTATTGTTTTACTCATCTAGTACTTTCACATTTCGATTAGTTGAAACTAAAAATAGTCACATTGCACTGGAATATCAACAATATATGAATACATAGAGGTTGCCAAGTTTGCAGTAATATTCACTAAACAATTACCGATCAAACCATACATACGATTATAATTTTTCATAATCCCAATTTCATTATGCTTCTCCAATACTTCTAAATAATTTCGATATAAAAGCCCAAATATTTATTTGTAAAATACTTTCAAATAAAAGCATATTTAATATGAATTATAGATATAAATCAGTATTAAAACATCGATTTTTTTTAATTATATTTAAAAACAATTTTATCTTAACTACCATTCAAAGCCACTGACTCTTTTGCAGGAAAATATATGGTAGCTGTTTCTAAATAAAATCTAAATATTATAAAAAATTATTCATACTATCTATATAGCCTTATATATATTATAATATCATATATATATATTAATTATTTATAATACTTAATATATATATATATATATATAATATATTATATATATATATATATATATATATACTATATATATATACCAATACTATTATAATATATATAATATATAGAAATTAATATCAATAGTATATAATGGATATATATCTAATTATAAAACAAAACTACATAATCTTACTTCAATAATACACTATATATAAATAGTAAAACTATATACAACACCTTATATTATAGTAATATTATATTATATATATATGTTATGACTGTTATATATATATATTTACAACCGCTCCCAGGATGGGTCCAAGGAAATGTCTAAGACCCTGTCAGCGGGCGACCAGCCCCTCTCTTGAATCTTCCTCTATCTTCAAAAACTCCATCTTCCCTCCTCCTGCCTCGACGCAATCCAGTGTCTTTTCAATGAGTCCTCCACGAGCTCTTCCATCTCTTCCTAGTCTTCCTCTTTGGTCTCGATTCCTTCCCTCCGGTCTCTACTCCCATCTCTTCTTGGTCACTCTTCCCTCTTGCTATTACTCTCAGATCCCCACACCTCAAATCTAGCTGCATCCATCATATACAATATAGCCTTCACTCCAACACTCTTCAGCTTATTCTTTCGTTTTCTCTGTCTGGTCTCTTCTATCATTTCAATTTATCAGCCTTCTCTAAAAACATACATCGCCGCACGACTGTGATATTCTCAATACTATACCTCTCTGGATTCGTCTCTCTTGTCTTCAGCCTATCCATTATAGAAAATCCGGTCCGTAAAACACACCTTCAAATATCACTCTTTTCATTTCCACACTCATTTGTCTATCTTTCACTATGGGATACACTGCTCTTACTGTGCTCCTCACCCATCACTGAAGCTATCTGACTGATCTCTTGTACATTCCGTCACTTCTCTATCCCAAATACTTCCAACCCAAAATTTACATTTCCTTCACCATCTATTCTATCCAGTTCCCTCCATCCTTCTATTTTCTCAACTCTCTCCCTCCTTCTTCTCTCTACTGAACTACGCATGAATCTCCGCTCTTATTCATGTGAGTTTATAAGTCCACAGCCTACGTCCTCTCTCTATCGCTGTAGGCATCAAACTTATCCTACGCTCTCTCAACGTCTCACTCTTCGCATCCAGCACTCGCTCATAGTTCATCTGCAATCAGCCAAACACCGTACCAATCATCACGATATCTTCTCTCCACGCGCTCATTTATCACTACATGCAGATACGATACAAACAAAATTTATGAGGTGACAAGACGCTTCCTTGATTTAACCCCCTGTTCTCCATAATGATTGTCCTTTCTCAAATTCTGTTCTCTACATTTACATTACTCTAATTCTGTACAAACTCTCCAGAGCAGCTCCTCTCAACTTTCTTACCACTGAATATTCTCTCTCTACCACTCTCCACAGTCTCTCTCTAGGCACTGAATCAAAAGCTTTCTCAGATCTATGAAAGCATATAAGTATTATGCTCGCGTGCATTCCCATACCGTGTCTATACCAATGGTAATCTCAGACAGCGAACTGAGGATCCGACGTGCTTTCTGTTCGTTCTATATCCGTGGCTGCTCTTCTCCCAAGCCTTCGCTCTCTACTACTATTCTTCAAACCTTTCTCTAAAATTCTCTCAATGTTTTTATACATGGTTCAACAAGGAAATTCCCCTATAGTTTTTATATTCTCCTGTGTCTCCTATCTTCCCTTTTTATATTGCAACTATAACATTACTTTCCCCAATCCTTCTTTCGGTACTTCACTCTCGTTCCAACCAGGGTTGTATCAAGCACAGTTTCCAAATATTTCTTCTTTCATTCTTCTCTCCCTTTCTCTCTTTCCACTGGTGATCAATGTGCTATGGGAGTGACCCAGTCTTCACCCCGGTTGCGCTGTCACCGTTCTTCATCTCTTCAGATCACATCGTGTGCTTCCATATTATCTACCTCTCTGCATACCCCGACTCCTCTGACCTCTAACGAAATCTCTGACTTCCTCCTCCTATCTCTCCCCTGTTCATCACATTCGTTCACTGCAAGTTTCCGCTGCAGTGCTCCGTCCATCTCCTGGTTGTGTCTATTGAATTCACCAAAACTTCTTCCTGCTTTATCCTTGGATGTTGCACACTTTCCTCTTTGCTCCTCTATATGTTTTTGCCAGATCTAAACAACTCTGCGCTTCCTTTCTGGCGACCCTACCCACTCTTCCATCAATTTCTTCCGCCTCTCTCTTTGCAGCCTCTTCGTTATTTACTCTTCTTATTCCCTCCTCTCTTGCATCATTTCTTGCCTTCCACCATATTATGACCTCTGTCTGTACATCCTATATATTCTATCAGCCACCTTCTCATCAATAACTCTGTTTCGCGCATCATATGCCTCCTTCAACTTCTCAGTTCACCACACTTGTGTA
>JABUQX010079592.1:0-16432 GCA_015478945.1 Trachelipus rathkii
GTGGCTCATTCGTTAGAGCAACAGAGTCACATGGCAAGGGAGCGGGTCTGATCCCTAGTCGGATCCTAGGTAGAAATTACTTAGGAGAAGTCCCTCTTAAATAGGGCTATGCCGTGAAGTATGATATATATTTATATATATTATGTTATATATATATATATATATATATATATATATTATATATTATTATAATATATATATATATAGTATAGATATATAAAAAAATAATGATATATGAATATATAGTGAGTATACTTATATTGTATAGATATCGAAGAGAATATTAAAAATAATAATATATTATGAAGTATATTATATAGTATATATATATATAATATAATGTGTATTATGCGTACATACATAGAGAAAAAAATATATTAATAATAGTGTTTCTCATTATATATATATAGAAAGATAAAGATATATATAGGTTATATACTTACATAAAAGAATATAATATTTATTATAAAATAAGAGATTGATAGAAAGAACATATTTAAGGACAGAAATCAAAACCTTGTACCATAGTCTATCTTAAGCTCTTTATGTCCAGCGCCACAGAAAAAGAATTACTGAAATACGAAAATACGAGAAGAAACAAGAAGAGGTGGGAAAAGAGTCATGGTTGTGTGAGATCATCTTGATACACTAAACTGACGACAAAAGATAATATTTGAAGAAAGATGCTTCCAATTCCGGTTTAGGGCACACGCAACAACTTTAGAAATAGTAGAGGTTAAATCAATAGCGCAATATTTAGAGTTGATGGAGTCCTTATAATGGTACAGGGTGATATATGTTTGCTTTTGCTCCACTATATTGAAAAGTCAGGGCAATTTGCAATCTTAAAATCATAGGTTTTGAAAGCTGTAAGAGAGATACCGTCTGAAAAGTACAGCACCATAGCATTAAATTTGACGAAGCAGACATCATATCTTTAGATGAAATGACACAGTGTTTGGCAAAAAAAGAGTTGGAGGGAGATAGAGGTAGTGGGTTGTCACCGGAATAGTCGAAAGTGAAATGATTGTCCAAAGCTTAAAGTGAAGAATTCAGCTTTAGCCGAAGGTAATAGTTGTCGAGCCAGGAAAAGTACCAGTTGACACATTTAGAAAAATCTAAGAAAGAGTGGGAAAAAAAAAGAAAAACAACAACAATGATCGGTATTAAATAATGGCGGCTTTAGGTTCAGGAGTTTGATGGTGGGTAAATTTTTTCATGGTAGTGTTCTACGAAGAATGATAAGGGAATAATCATAGTTAAACCAAGATTTTTGAATTTCAGTTGAATGCTAAAGAAAATGGAGCATATGTGCACCAGTGGCAGGGAGAATTAGCACTGTTAGAAGTTATTCGTACTAAAATGAGCCCTTTTCTCCGAAGGTATTATTATTCAATGATAAATCTAAGAAGTACGGTCGCAAGTCTTACTATTAACTGCTCACTGCTATAAAAGATCGAAGCACCTGAGGACCTTCCCTGGGGACCTTCCCATACAGAAGACTTGGAGAGATAAAATAAGATGCAATGATGAGGTGTTCGAAGAGACACATGGATGAAAAATCTTATTTTATTTTTTTGGATTATTTCTCCTACTCAGTGTGATCGATGAGATCACCGTCTTAGAACGGATACGTTCTAAGCGGTGAATATCAAAGTATTTATTATAACCTAAGGGGATAGGGCGACAGATGAAATCACCTTCTTAGAACGGAATATTTTGCAGCTGTTTAGCTACCATGTTGGGCTAATCTCCGTGACGATTGGGATGGAGTAAAGAGCAGCAAAAACTGGATATGGCTATAATGGATATATAACTGATAGATGAGTTCACAATCCTGTATCTCGAGAACAAAGAATAAAGCCACTAGAGGCAGTAAACATTGAAATCATCCAGAAAGTTGGCTTCAAGAAGACGCTATCGGGTGATTCTTCTGAAGAAGAGTGGATGGAGAAGTACAAAGATACATTTTATGTTATGGAGTAGCTTTAGGATATTTAGACAATAGAATCAAGTGATAGATAAACATCACAAATTTATTCATAAATTAGGAGCTCACTGAGAACTAATCTCAATTATTTATGTGGAAAATTCGGAAAACTTCTAATTTGTAAAAAATCATCAATAATCTCGCTCTATTACAACATAGAATAATCGTTAGTTGTGTTTCATGTAGGCACCAAACACAGTATCATATATTTGCCTAGATATTTTGAGTATAATTTAGTGAAAGGCTCAAGTAAATCGATATATATACTCTCTTAGTGTAATTAGTTACGCCGCGGCCTTTTCCTTTTTTTCCACTCTCCTCGTTTCCTTCTCTTTAATTTTTACTCATATCAAGTTGCATTCCAATAAAATTTTTAACTTTTTATTCGAACGTTCAAAATGCCTGATTATGGATTAAGGAAAATAATAGAGCTAGTATTGTCTCGCACAAGAGATGAGAATGACTACTTTAATAAATAATTTACTCTCTCGCACACTTATAACAAAACTGGTGGTGAACACTCGCAATCTCATCTCCTCTCTAGTATCTTTTCCCCTTCTGCGAACTGTGACTCCAAGTTTTGACGGTGAGGGAGTGGGGTAAAGAGATGTGAGTATAGTGAGAAATCCTTTGATAGTGCAAGCTTATGAATTATATCATTTATATCCCGAGATAACACACAATGTTAGTAGTCTCAAAAATATTGCTATAGAAATTGAGATTAATGTATTATCGAATTATTGTGCTATAATAGTGATATAAATCCAACTGGTGAGGAAAATATTAGTAAGGTAATGGTAGTTTGTAACTTCCTTCAATTTTTTACTCTTTCCCCATCCCTCACAGTCCAGATCAAACTTTCAGTAGAAGTCAGACTCACAGTTCTCAGAAGGGGAAAGTACTGGTGCTGCTAAACAGTTTTGTTTCTGTGTCAAATTATTTAATATTCCATTCTTACTTCTTTGGAATCTAGCATATTTTCCTTAATCATAAATCAGGCATTTGAACGTTCGACAGCCTTAACAATACTAATTTTCCACTTGCTTTCTCTATTTTCAAATCTCAGCCAAATGCTTGGGTTTTGTGCTTAAACACAACGACGTTCAGTAGGGGTCCAGCAGCTTCTTTAGTAACTGCTTTCAATTGGGGATGCACATTTATAGTAACAAAAACTTTTCCAGGTATGATTGAAAGCATCGGAGCCTATGGAGTTTTCTATATGTTTGGAGTAGTAATGGTGGTTGGGTTAGTATTTTGCATAATGTTTATTCCTGAGACTAAAGGAAAAACCTTAGAAGAAATTGAAGCACAACTTTCTGGGAGACCTACACAGTATGGTTTACAGAGAAGGTATAGTGAAATTTCTGGGATTGTTATGAACTCATCTATCAGTTATATATCCATTATAGCCATATCCAGTTTTTGCTGCTCTTTACTCCATCCCAATCGTCACGGAGATTAGCCCAACATGGTAGCTAAACAGCTGCAAAATATTCCGTTCTAAGAAGGTGATTTCATCTGTCGCCCTATCCCCTTAGGTTATAATAAATACTTTGATATTCACCGCTTAGAACGTATCCGTTCTAAGACGGTGATCTCATCGATCACACTGAGTAGGAGAAATAATCCAAAAAAATAAAATAAGATTTTTTTTACATATTTCATTTCATTTTCAAGATTTTTTTTAACTTAAAAAGTATCGTTATCCTTTAGTAAAAGCAAACTTTTTAATTCTCATTTAGTTGAGATATATATACTTTGATGTAGTCTATTTACTTCTTTTATAAGTATTATTTTAATGAGCTTATATTTTATAGTTCCTAAAATATTTTAATGTATTAAGTGGGTGAGGGGGGGGGGGGGGGGGGGGTGAGGGGGGGGGGGGGGTAGGGTGGGGGGGGTAGTATTGGAAGAAGTAAGGATAGTAGTTATAACCATAATAATTTATTCATAAGATGTAATATTATATTAACTAGAGTACATAATACTATTTTTGGGAAGATAGAGTTAATTTCTAATTGCATCTCTAGAAATTCAGTATGTATGATAGTACGTAGAGAGTAGGATTGATTATTTTGTCTGATAACAGTTTAAAGTAAGTATTATGGATGAGTGATAAATATAACTGTGTGTGGGAAGGGCTGCATACTTTGTTGCATGAATTAAAAGGAGTTATATGGCTTGCGTATCCGATTACATGAATACTGAGATGAATCATAATGTTATATTTATTTCTTGAGATTTATACTTAGTGCATATATAGAGAACATCTAGAGAGCTATGAGATGAGAATGGATCTGCTAAGAATTATAATATATAGATTTAAGTTGGTTCTCTCATATTTAACTGCTCATTAATGAGGATGGATAGTAAACATTTTCATGTGGCATGATTATGGAGAATTAGATCTCACTCGCAATCATATTACTATCTTATTCATAAATATAAGTATTTTATTGATCTGCATCTCATTTCTACCTCCATAGATTAATACCATATAATTAACATTAATAGAGAAAATATTCAAATCATTAAGTATAACTAGAGAGATCAGTAAAGCTTCAAATAAGTGTTACTACGTTAATTCTCATATAATTTACAATCTTTCGTAAATTTTATGGTTTACTAGTCTTAACACCTTAAACGCTAAACAGCAGAATATTTGAACTTATAATAAAGCAACTAATAAACGTAAATGAAGAAAATCTTACATCATATAGCTATAACAACTGAAACGTTAAGATAGTTGAGGTAAGATATAGTGGATATATTTATATGATATAATATATTAGAGGTTTTATTGTATTTATAGAAAGAAATATTTTTTTTAAATATAATATTATACTACCATGAGTCAGTAGTTATTTGTGCTTGATGGTGTGTGACTACCGTAGTGTTTACATATTGCGTGAGTAGTGTTCTAGAGTTGATATATTATTACTCGATTAGGATATCCAATTAAAATTGTCGATAATGACTTACCACAGTATAATGAAATCCGACTATTGATTAGTGATTTTGGTATTATAAACTCTCATATTCTCTATTCTCATCACTATTATATAACTCAACATGTGATCCTATCTGCCATACATAGATTATCCTGCGAGCATTTGAAAGGTCTAGGTAACAAAATGCTCATGAGAGTGAAACACATGCTGCAGTGATGCACACCGCTCATGGTATATGATCATTAACTCGCATAGTGATATTTGCATTCTCTGCACAATTACGCTACATCGCTACAATACGTCTTTCATAGCTGCGACAGATATGTAAGAGTATAGTAGAAGCTGAGCGCTGACTTATGTTTTTGTGAGACGATAAATTAATAGATATATCATTCAATAAGGAGATATATAAAAGATGCATTACATCCACATCTACTACTTAGATAAGAGATGTTGTTAGACACTACCAAATGATTTAACTAAAACTGGACTATTATATTATAATACTCTATCATAATGACAGATCACTGATGTAACGCAGTGGAGGAGAGAGCTAAGATTACACGATATCAGCCTACACCCACACTATCTCCATACGCTTAACACCTCACACATCTCTCACTACTCTTTACCAGTTCGCATCTTTCTATTGAGGAGACTCATATACTCATTCAATAAACTACTAATAATTATCAGATATAAAGTCTGAGGTTATATGCATATACTCTACATGTCACTATCACATATTCTAATAAAATGTGAAAAATAAAACTCTATATCACTCATCATAAACTAAAACCTTATCGATCAGGATAGTGCAGTTTAAAGATACTTATTAATAGAATAAAGACGAGTGATATTATATTATTATTATGAGGCCAGAAGCGATTAATTTATTAAGTTAAATATTAATTAATACTATACTCATATGATCTTATATATTATGTATAGAATTCTGCTCGCTTATAGTAGATTCAAAAATGGCTCATACTTCGCTGATCTCAGCTTTAACTAATATACTATTAATATATATAAGAACGAATATCTACACATTAGAGCACATTAAATAACAATATCTATAGGTAATCGTGTCTAGAACAATATAAACTATTGAATCAAAATAAATAAAATAAATACACGTGAATAGGTTATCATTAGACCGTAAGAAAATTAAATAGCACATGTTCAGTGGAGTGTATACACTAATAACTAATTAAAAGAAGCTATTTATTCCTGTTATTAGAGCTAGAAGAGAGAGTCGGAGAGTATACTTTTCATAGTGTGTGATATATATTTAATCACAGAATTCAGATAGTCCTTCTCGATTATATTTCACAGATCCATACTTTATATCGATATCATTAATTTTAAATATATACATCATGTAACTCTTGAAAAGAGAACTTGTGAAAACAAATTTTGAATATATCAAATATTTCTGATTTATACAAAATAATATTTAGATTTACAGTATGTTCATATTTATTATATCTCTTTTTTAATATATAATCTTTTATAAAATTGGATTTCAACTTCATATTATCTACTCGTAGTGTTTGATATTTATTTAATATAACTACTACTAATAAACTAATTAATAATGTCATATTACTCAACTAAATCAATTATATCTTTATAATATCAGAAAACTAGATATTGTAACTAAAGTGCAGCCTTAGAGCTAATATGCACTGTGATATATACTAATCAATAGATGATTCATATTAATAAATAAATAATAAATATATATAATATAACAGTAAATAATAAGTAAATAATCAATTAACTGTTTCAAGATAATAATATTAATAATTTGCAATAGTAAACTATTAACATATGTATCTTCATTTTATTATCACTATCTCGTATAATGTCTTACAATCCTTCACTACAACAACTTCTTTCTGGTTGAGTGGTGGCTCTCGTTGCATACAGTCAGAATGATGTTTTGGCAGAGTCCACATGCAACCAGCCCAACAACAATATTTAAATTTCATTAACATCTATACACTACAGACGATTATGATAATACAACACTACTGGAAACGATCAAACACACACACCACTCCCTTTCTCTAGTAAACACACGTCGAGTAGAGCAATCCGATCACACTGATCAAACCTAACATATTTCGAGCAGTCAAATAGCGAATACTCTACTCAGACCAAGCCTCAAGCATTAGTCATTACATGTGTGGTACTGGCTCCTTAAGGGATCCGCACACACACAAAACATACTAAAACTAGCTATCTCCGTGCGTCTTCTCTCGTATCGTCACGCTTTGAGAAACATATTGGATCGCCTTCAAAATTGTTATTTAGCAAAAAAAGGTAGCAAAAATAATGAAAAAGATAGAATTTTACACCATTATTACACTGCTTGACAGAATATAATACCAGGACCTGCTGATAATCACTATCTATGCGCTGACCAAATATTATACTTATATTGATATATATTTTAAGTGACTATATTATAAATTATGATCAATAATAGATAAATAAATCTCATCAAGACATCAATAATCATAACCCATACTCATAATTACTATATAAAAAACTAAAATATCTTTTAATTACTAATACTAAATTAGTATATAAAACTTACAACACGGAATTATAAATAAAAATCTTAAAATACAATTGCTTATAGCAGTAATTGTTTTCAGGTTCTAGTAATAATATCTCTGTTATTTATTTGCACATAAGAAATAAAATAATTTAAAATCCATAAAATTCACAATATTCAACAACCCCCATGTTTTATATACAAATTCCATGCATCCCATTATTTGCAATAAGTCAATTTTTAGGAGAAACAATAAACTTCAAACGTAGAAAAAATCAGCATAAACAACGATTAGATCACACACGAATAATAAAAAGTCATTGAATGTTTTGGTTGCCAAATACCTTTTTATTACATTAAAATATTGCTTATAGCAGTAACTGTTTACTAGTAATAATATTTGTTATTTATAATCAGAAATATAATACTAGATAAAACCTTACATAATTTACGAGCAACTATACTTTTCTGTGTGTTTTGTATGATATAAAACCTTGCATTGAGCCCCTGCCTCAAGTATTAACGTGGATGATAAGCAGACGTAAAAAAATAGATGCATATATCAAATTTAACTGCATAGATAATGTATCTCCATTACTATAAATATGTATACTTTTATTAAAACATCAATGATATTAATTAGGAAAATAATATTAAGCATATTCATATTCCCATAACAATAGTATAATTTAAAAATTAAGAGATATATATATCCATCACTTTATATACGACATGTGTGTTCTTTAGAAATTTGAAAAAGGGTCTACTCAACAGTGACACCATGGGAGTGGTCCTGAAGCATTTCTATCTTAGTTTTATTACTCTCACTATAGTTTTCATATTTCTTAATAATTATTTATTTTTCACTAAGTAACAAGTAATTATTATTAATGTAAGTTTAAATTGATGATTTATTATTAATTTAATTACCTTGTTATCCATTCTAAGTGTGGTTTATATATTAGTATACTATATAGTAAAATATATTAATATATGAGTTAGTTCATCAAAGCTAAACCTTATACGATTATCCTTCACATCTCTTAAACTATTAAAAGTTTTTAAATTCTAATAAATAAAATCTTAGTCATATAACTTTAACAACAAGAGCTCTACTTATATTTTCAGATAAGATTTAAATGTTGGATATGATATATGTACATAAGAGGCATGCATATGAGTTGGGCATTTACTAGATTTTACACTTCTAATATGTAGTGTAATTCATCATATTTAATTATATCACAATTCTCATGATATGGAATTACGTTTATTAGATTATAGTAACTATAAATCAGTAAGTGTTAGAAATAATTTATATGTGCACTTAATATGAATTAAATAACTACCATAAAAGTATCATTATATTTATTAACTTCTCACCATCCTAACTCTTCTCCTTATTTGCAAATGTCTTTATATGAATATTTAAGGTTTAATATCGATAGTATGAGGAGGATAATAATATGGGAGCAGACCTATATAAGTTCTGGTATTCACATTTTTAATAAACTCTCTCTCTCTCTATTACTTTTACTTCACTATATACCTATATATATTAATATTATATGGTTGTATTAATTACTCGATCTCCTCTTATCATAATGATTATTAGATAACATTCTATTATCTACTTACCATTTAATATTCGCACTCTACATCTCTTTATCCTTACATTATCTCACATCATCGTACGTTCAATATTCAATAATATACTTATATATCATGTTATAATTCTCTCTCCGTACATTCTCAATCTCTCAAATCATTGCATTACTTAGTAGTACTCTGGGATTTATTCTAATCTCAATTACTTACTCTTCTTACTAGTACTTCTATTCTATGTCTATTCATATCGTGCTCTTCCTTCTGTTCTATTCAACATTCTCTTGTAATCGCATTACTGTTATACTGTATCTAGTTTTACTCACAAATCTAACCTACTCTTCTTATTGTTATACTATTTTATAGTGTTAATCTTTTCTAACTGTGTATTTAGCTATAGGTACTATCGTACTATATGTTATTTCGGACTTTTTTATCTTTCTGTAAGTACAAGGTATTTATGTATGTACAAAATTTTATATTTTAAATATTTTTGTTTTTTTAATTATTATTATTATTTATTAATATTTAATATTTCTATTGTATATGATTTGTTTTTTTTAAACATTTCATTTATGTATTTTTGTTTTAGAATCGCCTGAGGTTTAATAGTCTAACATTGTGCGTCCTAATTATTGTGTTATGATAGTTATAAACATAATTCTATATATTTAAATTATTATTATTCATGAATATTTTCAAATATCTACTTAGTATTATGATGCTTTTTATAATTACCGGAGTGGGCCTGATTCAGTTTGTATCGGATACTCGTCGTTTTATTATGTTGTAATATTTGTATATATTTCATATACTCAGGAGTACCTCTACATGTGTGTTATTTTGGGATACACAGTTAAAGATGTGGAAGAAAATATTGGGACGTGCCTTAATTTATCATATATATCAAATTACTAAAAATATGATTCACTTCGATAACTCATACTTTGAGTTATCGGTATAGCATATTTAACTAGCTAAGTTAAAATTAATGTAGTATGTTTTTTTCTTTCACAAGTGATTGGTTATCATATAATAATCTGTTATATTCTATTATATATATATAACGAAATTAATTTTCCACATAGGTGCAATGTAACAATACGGATATGACGGTAAATATTAAATATTACATTATTATTTAGTGAAATCAATTTTATATTTTTGTATGGTTGATATCTCAGTCACAATACGGCAATAAATAATCTCATAGATAATATATATATAATTTTATTTTATAAGAAATATAGCATATATTATATTTACATGAGCATTATTTACTTAAGCACTGTGATATAAAATTCTAGCAAATTATAATATAGCGGGGATGTTATATAAATTATACTGAACATATTACGTGGGAAATTCAGAGACACTGATAGTTAGTAAGGATATAGGTTGTGAGAATTAACTTGATTAGTATATTTACAGTATCTTATATGTGACTTCAGCATATGGATCGATCAGATTTATGATTTGTGTAAAAATTATTATACTTCAATAATCACGTGACTTTGATTGCTCAATATTACATTATAATTTTGTGAATTTAACAAACTTAGCTTTAAAATATATACAATTTTAAATTGGTGGAACTATTATTTGTGTTTACTTATAGAGTATAATTCAAGTAGATAATACCTCATATTGACTAATTCTCTCTAGATTGATTCCTGTCTCAGTTACATTTATACTTATAAAATTTTTAAAATAATTTTTCAACTATCAATGGAGGTGATTATTTGGTAATATATATATATATATATAATATATATAATTATCTACCTAATATTATTATATATATTAATATATAATTATATTATATATTATAATATATATTATTAATTTATATATAATATATATAATATATATATAATTAATATATATATTAAATATATCATAATTATATATTATATATATTAATAATATATATATATATATTATTATATATATATTAATATTATTTATAATAATATTAATTATATAATAATATATTAATTATAATTATATATATTATATATATATATAATATATATAATAGTGAGTGTAGATGGTTTATGAGTGGATATAAGTAGGAAGTTCATAGTGTGAATATCATGTTGGATTCTAGTCGCACTGTGAATACAATTTATTAGAGTTTAAAGATTTAGGCTATATGTATTGTTATGTAAATAGTGATACTGGATGATGACATATATTGCTAGTTAATGAAAAGTTTGTGAGTGATTAAGGAATGTAATGGTGCAATATAAAAATATTGGTGATGCATATGGGATCATAAGATTTAAGTGAGCTAGTGGTTTTCAGTACTTAATGAGGGTAATATGTTTGTTATACCGTGTGTGTATATGTTATATATATAGTATTTAGATATAATGGTGTGGTGAATAATGAGGTAATATATATTAATTATAGTGTGCTATCTGTTAAGTATATAATGTGTAAATAAATCTTATAGTGGAGTATTGTATTAATAGTGATTGTTGAAGAAATAATATGATAAATGATGAAATTAGACTACTAATGTATATTAGATAGCTAGTGTTGAGTTGGGTAGATAAGTATTTGAAATATGAGAGTATATATATTATTATGATCTATGGCCATTAATATGTATATATATAGAAGAATGGATATTTAGTCAGATTATTAAGTTAATATGTAATATATTAAGAGTGATAAGCAGGTAGAGTCGATATCGGCTGGGAAGACTATAAGTGAAATGTGCATTAGAGTCATATAGGATAGTGTATAATGATAATAAAAAGAAATAAACGTAATTTGGGTCAAGCGAGAAGAATGGTGCATATATAACAACAGTGAATGGCGGCGGGGGGGGGCTTGGTTTGTGTTTGGTCAACTGGAATGAATCCTACATTGACGAAGTACATACTGTACGTGGCGTGTCTGTCGCTAAGTGTTTATTTAGAAGCCTGTAGGTGAGAAGTAATATTTTTTTGTAGGCTGCTATCATGGCCTCGTAATCAGTTTAATGAGGTTAATGAAGAAATAAGATAAAGGGAGTGGGATATTTTTCACCTCATTATACATCAATCATGTATGTCTTTACTACTTATTTATTAGTATACTATTTCATGTTTATATTGTGATAAATTGTTACATAATATATATATATATCACTATATAACCTCCCATCTAGGGAAATGTGGATAAAGCAATTATAATAGAAATATTATATATATAGTTATTAATATTTAAATATATATATATATGTATATAGTTAATATTGAATTGTTAATATGATATTAATTAATTACTATCATATATATATATGAATGTTTCTTTACACATACTACCCTATAAGGACGTAAAGCATACGGAATAAAGTATGTGTTAAGTAGTTAGAGCATCGAAAACAGCGATATTGAACATGAACCTCATAGGTTGTTTCGACCCTTTAGTTGCTCTATTAAAGTAAAGCTTCGTACTACTTATAATAATAACAGTAATCTCTTCAATAATACCAATTAAATATAAATAGTACATACAAAGTTATTTTTCATATAGATAAACTTAATTAATGATTAATTTCATCATTATCATATTGGTCATTTAATGGTTATCACTCACTATAACTTTATTTTTAAAAATAATTATAATATATATATAAATAATATAAAAAATATTAATTATCAATAATAATATATATAATAAACCTTAATCAATATATATAATAATATCTAAAATAATAATAATTATACAATTATAATATTAATATAATTAATAATAATAATAATTAATAATTAATAAATTAATAATAATATTAATCTATAAATATATATAATATCTAATTATATATATATTATATATAATAAATCATTCTATATGTAACTATGCAACTGGCTTATTAAAATCTAATTTGTATTAAGTGTTTCTATCTCATCTCCTTGAATAATACTCTTATGATGATCGATAGACTCATCGTTTCTCTTAATCTCCATAAAAAAGACATGTTTTTCCTTCTTTCATTTAGTAATTTATTAAAAATCAAAATAATATTATTATATTTATGACAAATAATCTATTTCATTTACTGAATTACTTAATAAATATAGAATACTCATACTAATTATATACAAGTTAAGATATATTATACAGATATATCGATAATATGTATTAGTATAATTTATATATACTCAGACTATATATATATATATATATATTATATTTAATCTTATATATACTATATTAATATACTTACTCTATATATAATATTACCCAATACTTACTATTCATCAATACAAATATGTACTTCATCTCCTTTTCTGTAAGCAACAAAGAATACTGGTTAGTATTCTTGGACGATACTTGGTCCTTTACTTCTACATGGTTAATTTAACCATTATAATTATATTACTTGCGCAATCAAAATCCACTATAGAACTGTACCGGCCTATATATAAATTTAATACTGATATAATATTAGTACTAGGATTATAGTATTAATATATTAAATTAATATATAATATAGATACAGGTATTAATATTAAATCTACAATGATTATTAATATATAATATATTAATTAATAAAATCAATATTATAATATAGTTATTGTTATAATTAGATAATGAAACTATAACAATTGTCATATATAAATATTTAATTAATTTATAAAAATTAAATAATAAACAAATAATAAATAATAATAAACTAAATATTGTCAATAAAATATTTAAAATAATCAAAATTATTTGTTAAATTTTAAGTGAAATATAATTAACTATTGTGTTAATTTATATATTAAACTATCTCTAAAAAGGATGATAAAGCCAAGGCGGACCTTTCGTTTTTGACGGTCTGTAAGTCTTATAAAGCTTAGATAAGATTGATAATATATTTATTGATGTATGAATTATAGTGAGATAATAAGATAATGAAATTCGCCTACCACCCTATTATTTCACATTTAAGAAAAATAACTGGGTGAGTATACGAGAGTTAGAGTTTTAAGCTTTATTAATTCCCATCTTGATAAATCGGTAATAATTTTAAATTGATTTTCAGGAGTGTATAAATTTAATTAAATTTTATTTCCATTCCTTAAGAGAAGGCATTTATCTTATGCTAGTATCATTGAGAGTCAAGTAATCAATTATTGGAGCCCATATGATATTGATCATACTGACAGAACAAATTACAAAATTTTCAGTATTGATGTTTGAACAAACGGGTGTGGTGTGAACTAATTATTTCTTTCTCCACGATTTTGTGCTAGTTCATTGAATAATTTCTCTCCGTATGAATGTCCTATACTACCTAGAGAATAGGTCGTTGGCTCTATCTAAAGTGCCGTTTTTCTACTTCTAGTCAATGCGCGCTGCGAATTCATTCATAAAGAATATTAGATTTTGACTTACAACTTAACATATTCTTTTTGAGTTGTGTCAACGATTTGTTCTAAGTATCTTTTTACCACATATAACTCCTTCATCAACAGAAATATTCTGTCACAAGTGATCATCTCTCTCTCTCTCCTCTCTCTCTCTCTCTCTCTCATCTCCTCTCTCATCTTCTTTCTCTCTCTTCTTCTCTATCTATCTATCTCTCTACTCATCTCTATATTATATATGTATATATGTCGTCTTTGTATCTCTCTCTCTCTCTCTCTCACTCTCTTCATCTTTCTCATAATCATCGTCTCTCTCTTTCTCTCTCTCTATAATATAATATATATTTAATATAATATATATATATAATATATATCTATATATATATATAATATATATAATATATATATAATTATTAATTTATTATTTAATATTAATATTATAAATATATATTAGTATTATTGATGATAACTAGTTATTGACCTTTTGAACGGTACTCGTTGTACCAAAAAAAAATAGTACAGGGTATCTTAATGGATAATAAATAAACTTTCTATTATAGGGATTTGATCATGATTCAAAAATATATAGACCTGTTACGTTTTACGACTACTTCAGTATCGTTTATTTATTTTATTTTTTTTTTTTAACTAAAGAATACCCAGGGTAAACGCAAAGAATGGGTGGAAGTCTGGGGTCTCTCGTGCCTTCCGGGGAACGACAGGGGTAGGGACTATTTCCCCCAATCCGGGGAGGGTCTCCGGAAACCCCGCTCTTTGGTATTTGGGTGTCGCGGGGTTCCTCCGCCCTCCCTACGGGGTATGGAAAATATCGTCCCCTCTTCTGCTCCCCGTCGGCTCTGAGCCCCTCTATATAATTTGACCGTGTTTATACTCAAATTAACAAATAATATATACTATATATCTATATTATATATTATAATATAGTATATATATAATTTATAATTTAGTTATATATATATATATATAAGTATAATTATATATAATATATATATATTACATAATATATAGTTACTATAATATAATTATATATATATTTAGGACGAAAACTCAAGTCTATTCAAATATAGAACAATACCAAAAAATCAAAACATTTTAAAACTCAAGCGATGGCATCCCTGTTATGAGTCTTGAGTCTACATTGGGTAAAATGTCTTAAAATTCCTCCGCGTCAAAAGTAAACACATGAATATTGTAATATTTTTTTTCTTGAATTTAATAATTCTATCACACAAATTTTCCTATGAATTTCTATATTAATACTTTTAAATGATATTAATTATAATAAGTTAATAATTTAAATTTACTTTAGATCAAAAGGTCATATGTAGAACTTTGTTACACTCTAATTTTTTTCTTCAATTATTCTATATATAAATAATTAATAATATATATACTAATTATAATTATTACATTATTTATAATATTAAGATCAATTAATATATCATATTATATAATATATTTAATTATTATTAATAAAATTAATTTATTAAATCTTATTATTTAAATATATATATATTCTAATTATTTTGATTCTCCTAATTTATTGAATCGCACATCCCAACCCCTTCATCCTTAATCAATTCACAAAAAAATTTGTTGCACTCATTCAGCTCCCTTTCGTTTCCTATTTTCCAAGCAGATCTACGTTCTTGACAATAGCCTAATTACAATTTAGGATATCTTAATATATATAATATATATATATATATAATACTATATATATTAATAATAATAATATATATTTTATAATATATATAATATATATAATATAATTAATATATTATCTTATATTATAATAATAATAATGATGAATTAAGAAAAATAACTTCTTTTTTTAATGATATAATTAATTGTATAAAATTAATATAAGTTAAATAACAATAATAATAACTATAATAATAAATTAATATATTAAATATAATAATTATATATAATAATATTACTT
>JABUQX010079593.1:0-27329 GCA_015478945.1 Trachelipus rathkii
ATATCGTATATATATATATATTATCTAGTTATTAGTTAACTTAATATAAATAACTATTTATATTATATATATACTTTATTATATATATAATATAGAATATATACATACTATATAATATTATATATAGTATATATATATATACATCTAACTATATATATCTTAATATATATATAATTAGTATATATATTATACTATATATAATACTATATACTTATATATGAATATACTGATAGTATATTACTATTATATATACATTAATATAAATATATATATTATATATATATAATATATATATATATAATATTACTATATATATATATTAATATATACTTATATATATATATATATAATATATATATATATATATATTATATATAATAATATATATATTATTTAGTACTAATATTATATATATATAATATATATAATATAATATATATATACTATATATACTATAAATACTATATATATATATATAAGAATAGTTATATATATATATACTATATTATAAATATATATAATAATAGTAGTTATATATTATATATATATATATATATATATATATATTATTCTCGATTCTCCTATATATATTATATACATGTATATATTAAATTTTTAGATATTCTATACTATAATATATATACTTATATAATTACATGTAAACATACATACATACTATATCATACCCATTAGTATATTATTATACTATTATAGTATATATAGAAGGTAATATATATATATATTATAAATATTTATATATATAATTTATAATTTTTATAAGCTTCTACTATATATATATATATACTATAGATAGATATTTATATTATATATATATTATACGTGTATATATATATACTATAAATATATAGGTTATATCTATATCTCTAAGATATAAGGATTCAGATGAGTATGATGAATTTTCTAGAAAGATATAGGTTTCGAATTCGGAGATATAGGTATATCTCGGCTAACTATATAATATTAATATATAACCGTGCATACTTGGAATACGATTTAGCTCAGGGCTCACGTGTTAATTAAATACATTCGTAGATATATATATATAACAACAATGTTGGTATTAGTATTATAGTCTTATTAATATTAGTGATTATGTATTAATTATAGGTAGTTTTATATACATGATATAGTACTATATAATTAATTATATCCTTAATTTATTGTACAATACTAATACTGTCTATATTAGATTACTCAATAGAAAATATACATGGATCAGAATCTAAGAATAATATACATACCATCAAAAGAAAAAATAATAAAAATAAAAAATTAATATAAAAATAATCAATAAATTAAAATAATAATAAATTAATAAAATTATTCTAATTTAAGATAATTTTTGATACTCTTTATAAAAAATTATTAAATATCCATTATACCAAACTTTTACGATTACTCATACATTTACTCCCATATAATACCCTAACAACGACATAGTATAGACCTCCAAGAACGGTATAAGCGATCATAAATATGAATTCAAAAACTGTATCACACTTCGTGCTCATAAGACCCTTATACTTGATGATCCTATTCAGAATCATATTGATAATTCTTAATTATATTTGATCTAATTATAAATCTATGCTCTTAATATAAAGTTTACTAATATTTTTACTAAGAATTTATATCAAGGATACTTTTTATCCATCAAAGAAGTCTGACCAGTTAACAATAATTCAAAAAACTGTAACCTCCCCTTTCAAGCCCTCCATATCTTATGCAATCTAAATTTGCCCCAGCTCTGGTTTCTCTAAATTCTTCGCAATATCGTAAAAAGGTAGTCGCATCTTTTACCAAAAATTGTTTAGCAAGATTATTTGGTATCATCCATTTTTCCGGGCTTATCCTAACTCACCATCGTTAACATAATTATCAAACTCCCGTCCCCTACCCACTTTGCTTTTACAAATCTATTAGAATTCTATTATAGTTGTAAATTCAATGATAATAATATAATAACTACTATAGTATACTTTCATTAAATTTTTACTAAAACCATTTATATCCGCATAAGCTTATTATACCAGATCATCACTCTATAATACTCACATCTATACACTCGATAGTATTTAATACATCTAGCTAATTCATAATAATCTCATAATCCACTAATCCAGCCCACCCTTCCTTGTATCCAATCTCACGTGATCTAATTAATCTATAGTACGAATTCTCAACTTAGGACAAGTCATGTGGCATACATCCATGGTTGCTTTGTGAAATATTGTCAATATATATACGTGTCACTAATACCTATAATATATATACTATCATTATAATTTTCAGATTGATATAATATATACTTACATACAATCTTATATATATACTACTAATACCAATGTTTAAGAACTAAAATTGTTGAACAGCCTACTGTTAATTTCTTAATATTCTGTTCATCTCTACATGAAAAGAAGTCGATGGGGTGGGATTTGGGGTTACGTAAAAACATATTCCATGCTTTATCAATTTACATACCCTAAAATCAGTAATATTTAATCAGTAAATCAGTAAATCAAACCGGCCATACCACACTGCTCCCATCATACATGATCTATCTTTCGGATATCCATTATACTAATTATATTGATCTCTACTTGATATAGGTTTATTTTTCAACTCGCACTCTTTCGGTGATTTATTGAAGTTAGAGTCATTATATTGGATAATATACATATACATAAACATTAATAAAATCAAAATTCTTTAACAACATTATAATCATAACGTTAATAATTATGCTAACGTAACAACAGCGTTCTGGCTTCGTGGCTACCAGCTTAATAAAGCGCTCTTATATATTATATTCCTAATTCAGATCATAAATAGAACTTAATGAATATTATATACCACATAACGACAAACCACACGCTTATATAACATGAAAATTAACTTATGCGTTGCAACGTTAACAAGTATAATATATATAATAAGTTCTAACCTTACCTTAACATAACTTATTAGATGTATATAACAAGTAACTACATAGTACATTACAAAGAAGCGTTAACTTAATTCACTACTTGTCAATCACTATATATAGAATACACAATTTTATATTAACAATGTTAATTATATATTAACATGGTAATTTTAACATGGTAATATTTAGCTAAAATATAATCACACAGTTGGTCAATGTATTTATCATGTATTAATCAAACGAATTATTAGACGTTAGGTAACGTAAATAACAGTTATCTATCACACATTCATAATAAGAATACTTAATGCATATATAATATTACGATAACATGATAACTAAATAGTAATAAATATAATGTAAGAACAGAATATGACAAAAATCCTATCGCTCCAAACAACAAACTTTACACCTCTCGACAAAACAGCTTATTAAATAATAGTTAATACATTAATAATAAAATAGAGCTTCCATACGATCTCTAAAACCAGATAGTAATGTAACTACATGCATGCTAAAATCGTGATACATTCCGTAACACATATTTCCTTTACTTTGTTATCAAGCATCTAATTCATTCAAAAGATTAATATTTTCCACTGACACTCTAATAATGATAACATTTTTAAGCACAAAATGCTATTCATACCTTGTTACCTGATTATTACAATAACCAGCTTAACCAACGACATAATATTATATCACATTGAGAACCATATAGTATTAGACTTTATATTATGCTGTAAAACTACTATATTATAATAATACTAATCAATTTAACCTATATATTATTCACATCTTACATTCACGGTTTAGAATCTAAACCACGTAAATCAAAAAGTTTTCTACATTTACTATCATTATTAGAAGTATTGTTAAAATAACTATAAATATTTATCATACTTAACTATAATCATTATCACAATCATGCCCTCTGTAATTAACAACTAATTAATTGCAAATACACAAACAGTTACTTTTATTAACCAATAACCATAACATAAAATAGCATTCAGTACAAAGTATCGTTATACCATAAATACATCTAACACAATTAAAAATACCAAGTTTCTCAACTAATTATTATATGATACAAACATATCATTAAGTACAGTGTCTGTAGATAGTCTTATTTACCGAATTTTAAAGAGCAGTAAATCTGAAGCTAAATTCAGTAACATCAAACCACCCCTCCTCGATCCCCTCCGCCGCCCCTACTCCCTGATCCACCCGTCCATGCGACATTTTATGTTTTATTTGATCTACGATATTCAATAGTTCAACATATCGTAGTGTATAATCCTATTTCGGGGATCAAATCAATAGTACAAAAATACATCCTTTTAATATACTATACCATAACGAATCATATGCTAATACGTGCTAACCATTATGTTTCACGATTATAAAGCTAACTTTAAAGCTGATTAATTGAGATCAAAACTAAAGAAATTAATTAATACTAAATATCGTACAGGCAAACTGATAACAAAAATCAACTATAATTTACTTAAACACACTCTTACGCTATTAACGGCAAATAATATTATACTATCTAACTTAACCATTAAACAACATATCGTTCTACACCTCAATAACTTTCAAAATAATACACTTAACACAACCAGTCATAATATATAATAAATAATGTAAACCATAGCACAGCGTACAATAAATAAATCTTATTTAACCTAAATTCATCAACTTTTTTTTCAATCAAAATCTTCTCTAACAATAAAATTGCCTATTGTAATATTCTCGCTTACTATTAATTAACATTATTGAATTACGCTCCAATCATTATTCGAAATAATACTAGTCAAGGTAATCTACTTTTACGTGTATAATTCGAAACATATTCTCAACAATAAATGGAAAGTGCTTTCTTATATCACCAACCAAGACGTAAATCTTATTTGCAACCATAACAATGTTTACACATAATTACTATAAAAGAACAATCAGTCAATATCAATTAATTATTATGATATAACTAAAATTAATAATAATTACTGGAGTATTGTAGTGCAAAAATACTTTTTAAACACAATTGTTACCGCTCATTAATTAAAAATCTAAATGCTTCAACATGATATACAAATGTTCTCAACAACTCATACTATATACCGTAAACTATCTTAATACATACCATAAAGTAAATATAAACTTGCATCACAAAAACTTTACGAACACTAGTTCAATACTTTTTCTTCCCAAAGCACTTCCATTACTCATATAATTATAATCAATATTAAAATTATATAATGTTAACTTTCACTCTATAATTTATGCAGCTCTCTACTATAAGTTAATATATCTTAACAAATAAGTTATTCTTCGAATATCTACACTGTGTTACATACAACTCTCCTAATCAATCCATACAGCACCATCGAATAAACTGTAAACTATACAAAATATAAGTTTTATTTATCCTGATGCAAGAAAACATACGATTTCTTTTGAAATAAAATCAAAGACATATTATCATTAGTAATGTTAAATGGGTATTAATTACTGATTTTACAAGCTCAATAATATCTGGTTAAAATCAGCTATAGAATTCAAAATCAGTTTCCGTACCTCTGCGCGGCCACCCTCTCAACCTGACCTTTTATTGATCTATTGATTCTTTGATTTCCTGTATAGATTTTCAGATATAAGTATCATTTTCATGAGCTCATAAAACACAATAAAAATATAAGATTAATGAGTTTATAGCCATTTCACTGCACTAAAACTATCGAATATATGGTTACTAGTTTAGGTAGTAGTCTTACATTAATAATAAAGCCTAACATACTAACATAACCTGAAACTAAGAATATAATGTCAATATCAACGACAAACCTGACCCAAACACCATGGGTGTTGAAATAATATAACGTTAATACTAACATTAACCAAACACTTCCCCACTCTTAACAACAGCTAAGCAGTATCACTTTATAACTACTTTCGTTACGAAATCGAACAAACCTATATTCCAACACTCTTTTTCAAGAGCAATATCTGTCTAACAAATAATCAGAATGGTGAATTACGATTATAAATCTATAATAGAATGGACGTTAATATTTTAACCAACCATCATAGACTTTTCACCACTAATATCCATTCACTGAAACACTTTATAAAAACAACGTAGCTAAATTTTACATATCAACTTCGTAATATTTAATTGAAAAAATTCTAATCATTAAACCTGGTTCTAAATATTCAATAAGTCCCCCTATTAAAAGACCTCGTGCAAACTCGATCGAAATAATTTTTCTTAGATCATTTATACATACACATTAAAACGAACATAAAATTTGATATTTGACATAAAATAAAATAAGTTCTTTTGAAATAAATTTTATTTCCATAAACCAAGTAAAGCGTAACATAGTTTATGATTTATAAGCACAGTCTAACTTAGTAAATGCGGTAAAATTCTCAGACCCACCCATCCCCTAGCACTTTGATCCTCACTATACCCACACATTCCGCCTACAATATGATCTATTAACACTATTTGTTTCCAATGGATCATATTTATCAGTATTTGCAATTTTTTAGCGACAAACATAACATAAAGTAAGTTCTTTATATACAGACATCTGGATCATTATGAATCATAAACCAAAAAGTTTAAGGCATCAATAAAGCTTGAACTCATCATCAACTCACCTGACACTAAGAAGTTATAATGTACAAATGCTCAAAGACTACATACCTCTTCGTATGCATATCGCTGAACTGAGAAATTCCCTATCTTATCAAAGGTATAGTCGCTAACTCAGGTCAACGATACCGAATTTGCCACCTTTCTCCCACATATATCAGTCAAACAGTTAAAGACGATATTCAACCAAAACCCTTAACAAGTGACCAATCCGTAATCAAACCGGTTAGCCAGCATATTGAAACTATGGAATTACCCATCTCTCATTACATAGAGTGTCCAGCGTCTCATCGAGAGTATATACATTGAGTATGTAAACAATCAGATTAAGAAAGGAAACCGTTATACATATAGCATAAAATTTGAGGGCTAAATACCTACCTAACAGTTACTCTAAACAAACATAAACTTAATAACCTAGACTCACATTTATGTATGCGTATACATTAGTTTGAACACATCATCTCTTAGTTCTAATAATATTTCACTAATTTTGTTAACACCAGTAATTATACATTTCAAAACTCTTTATCATTTCTCTAACAAATCTATAGTTATGTTATAATTTCACACTGTCCCAATAGTTTATTTAACATGTAAACGCGATTACACTAACTTTATAATATAACGATCATATGAACAGTATTATTCATTAACCAAGAGTTCAATCCTTATTATATTTAAGATCAACAAAAATCACCTCTTATCAGAATGAGAAAATCCTATGAGTATAAATCACATTACGCCCACCTAGATAATACATAATAAGAAGGGAACGTCTGAAATATAAAGCGGTACGTCTTACTTGATTATATTTAACTTCAGGATAATAGACCCAAAACATTGGTGTAGAATATTTATAATCTCACAGGTGGTCTCATCGTAATCGATGGTTTTCTAATACTGTATTATACTTTAAATATATATATATATTAATAGACTCAGATGAATATGTGTTCGACGTGAGTCTTATAGGTTTAAAGTTTTTTGCATTGAGGTGTGGTAATCTATTTTATTTTGCCCAAAGAATTATTGTCTTAAGTCTACGTTTTATTCATTACGATAAAAGAAGAGGTTTCAAAAATTTAGGAATTAGAATATATATGTACTATGTACTCGAAGTACTGGTAGTGTACTAACTTTGATGAATGAATGTATGTACAATTCATAGTTCAAAGTAACTAGTAAAGTGGAATTGTGGGTATTCGGTTTGTTAGCTCAAAAATATATTTATGGTCAGCTTTATAAAAGGAGGTATAAAGATGTGTGTTATTAGTAAATATAAGCTGTCCTTTACCATAGTGTTAATGAGGCTGAATAATAATATGCGCGCTAGGAAAAAAGTATTTGAATAGATCAATTCGATAATAATCTATATATATTAATAATATTATTAATAAAAATATATAAAGACTAAGATCCAACATTTGTTTTGTATTTAACGCCAAAATTTGGTTTATTAACCGACCGCGATTATCTGGATAAGTCAGCTTCTAAAATTGCTCTAGTTTTGGGTTTCTCCCAACTCTTCTGAAATTCAATATGATATCATATATATACAAATTCCGTGGGAGGATCACTACACTCGATTTTTATATTAATAAGAGGGGGGTTGTAGGTCCCTCTTCGGTAGCGACCCATAAGGGGACGTAACTCGTTTTTAACGTATGAGGTTACGTCTCCAATCTAACTCCACCCTCTCAAATTTTAAACCCGCTTCATATATCATGATACTATATTATATATATATAAAGGTAACTTAAACTCAAATGTAATATATTCATATAGCGGACCATAGGCTGAGTCCGTAGAGCCGGATCTATAAAGAGAGAATCTTATTCATTTATCTTATAATATAATATTTAAATAATAAAACCATTAATTAAACAAATACATATTTAATATAATAATAATTATATATAATAATTTAAAATTAATAATAAAATATAATAGTGATAATAATAATTAATAATAATAACAATTAACAAATAATCAATAATAATAATATAATAAATAATAATAATAATAATTAAAATATAATATATAAATAATGAATATAATAATTAATAATGAATAATAATAATAAGAATAATAGAAAAAACCTTCAAGAGGCCTGAGGGCCAGAGTCCGTTCGCGTCTATGGACTGTAAAGCTGAGTAGTCACGGAGTTCGATGTCTAAGAAAACCAGGCTTTGCGTTCGGAGCGGATAACTCTGGAGTCGGGTAAAGCGGATAGGTCCGGAGACCCAGGTACCGGGTTATAATACAGTCGGAGTTGTGAGTAAAAAAACAGATCCTTGCATAGGAAACGTTTTTCGACTCAGAATCTCTCGATTCCCTTCGGGAATCGATTCTTCGTATGCGCACAATTTCAGACTGTCTACGAATCAATAATTTTATAGGGGCAGCGTCCCCACCTTTATGATGGGGGACGCAGTGGGTACGTTAAATCTCGAGTCTACGACGAGATTTACGATCATCACGCTTAAATCGCGAATTGGGAAACCTTTAGGCCTAATCTTTGCTCCACGCGCTCTGAAGCCGCAACAAGGGCGTAGCGAAATATTTTTGCGTTCGCTCTCGGGTGAAGCCACCCCCTATATACATCCTAGAAGTACTTGAATTATGCGGGTGTGAACAAGCTTAACACATACATAGAACAATACAAGTTTGAAAGCCGATTACCTTACATACCTTTATTGAGAAATTCGGTGCGATCTGTCAAAACTGTTGGAGGAGGAATAACTACTAAACTTGGATTCGTCGATGTAGTTCAAGCACGGACTCTCTTATCTAAACCATCGCCACTGCATAACCTAGTCGACATTAAAGTATCTAGCCAATAAACGAACGACGAATACATCATTTCGTAAATTTACTGAAAGATTTACTGTATTGATATAATTGCTCAGAGAACCGAGTCTACTATATATGATAACAATTTGGTGACAGGGAATTAAAATTTGATTGAGTGATCGACGAATATGATATATATACTGTAGGACCCAAAATTTCAAGTCTTGTTAGTGAAAAGAACCTAAATAAAAGGCGAGTCAACAACTGAAATTCTAGCCCTCGGCAGAGCTGAATTCACGCTTCCGGGATAAGTCTACTATTCTACTAAGAGGAATTGAACAAGTGTTCTAATAAATGCATTCAGAAAAAGCTAGGTTTGCAATTTTTTTTAACTGGTATAATCGTCATTTTTTATGAAAGTTTAATTCTTATGTGAATTTTTGTGTTACTTGTATTAATAGTAAATAAAAAATAGTGTATTTTATATATATTTAATTTATCTCTTTCTCATATATATATATTTAGAATAATATATATTATATATTAATATATTATATAGATATAATTAAGTATTTATATATAATATTTATTAAATATATATATAGTATCTAGATATATATTATATGATATATAGAGTTATATTATAATATATAATTACTTATATAATATATTTAAATAATAATCATTATATTTAAATATTATATAAATTAAATAATATATTATTATATCAAGGCACAGCGTTTATTACAGAGGGCATGCACAGGAGCCCGGCTCTCTAAAAAAAATAAAAGCAACTATATGTAAAAAATTAATTTCAAATTAGATTTATTTATTATATTAAATGCTTAATGGTTTAATAGGTTTATAACAATTTACTGGAGAATATTTTACTTATTAAAATCACTTTATTTCTTCCGAAACATTATTTTTCATTAAGAATTCAGTTACTGGTACAGGAATATTTGTCGATTTGTGCCTCCTAAAGGGTGAGGTAGTATATATGATATATAATATATGATAATTATAATGCTTTCAAAAACACTGGTTGTCATGCAACGTTAAAAGAAACCGTAATGTTTTTATTTGTCTATTTTGAGATGTAATTTTTCCCACATAAGTTACCTCCTCTCGAAAAACGTCATAAAAGACTCCTCAAAAAATTGCAACTATAAATACTCATAAATTGAGGAGTTGTCCCAGTTTGCAATAAAATTATAGCCAAACGGAAATTACCGTGAAGAAATCTCCAAAACGGAGCCGTGTTTCAGAATAACACAAAATTTATCTTTAGTTGGCGCAGTGGTAGGCAGCCTGATATTATTGTAAATTAAAATATATATAATATATATATATATACTATATGGTACTATTACTACGTATATATATATAATATATATAATATAAATGATATTGATATATTATATATATATATATATATATATATATATATTATAGAGAGTGAGAGATAGACGAGACGAGTAAGAGTAATGCAGAAGATGGGAAATCGACGCAGGAATTGTCAAGCCATTACTAGAAAACCGAAAATGATAATAAAAGATTAATATCATCATTTCAACTATTTTCCCGCAAGATTTCTCCAAATTTTATACGGCCATAAATTCACATACAGTTAGGAATACCCAACAAAAATTACTCTCAGTACCTTCCTAACAACAGAGTTTCTTGTGAAGAACTGTGCGCTTCACAGTTGTCCAAATGTTTATTGTGTTTTTCGAACAAATCATTTTTACGTTAAATAATGATAATTTAAACAGTGATTTATTGAACCAAACGTAAATGCTACATCTCTTTCGATAACAAGGGCATTAGCTATATTTAATAAACTGATCTTTATTATGTAGTGAGGCGATGATTCCACAAAGAGTGGTTTCCTGTAAATCAGTTATTAGACTTTTAGTCTGAATGTCAGCCACTATATCTCTACAGGCCAACCAACAAGCACCTGTAATAAAAAAGGAGAGTGTTTTCTTTGCCATAAATCGATACCAAAGACACCTCCGATCAACACGATGGGTGAGTCGGGTACAGTACTGTCACAAATTTGGCCTCTTATTTTCCATAGAAACAGAACTTTTAATTAAGTTATTAAATCATCCATTCCTGGTATGAAATAAATTATTATATAATAATAAGTTTCGGGCAGCATAAGAAAGGGATAAGAGGTAATTTTGTTTTTCCAAGTGCTTTTGTTGCGTGAGACTTACATGTCATATTTGTTGAGTCCCATTTTCAGTATACTCGTATATTACATTATACCAGCTTACTTATAATAGTAATATATTATATGACCAAGATATATGAGACGGTGCATGTAATAGCAATGTTTTTAAATTATAGTATAAATGATAGTTATCATAATCATAATCATTCATATTTATATATATATATATATATATATATATTAAGAATAATCTACCTGTATTGATAATAGTATATATATATGTATATTGATTAACAATTTTAATTTATTTATGAAGCTATGATAGTATGAGCCCCCCATGGTTTTCTCGGATTTCAATAGGCCGGCTACTGATCTATATTATATATTTATATACTTAATATAATATATATATGAGGTAAATATAAGAAATAACATTATTATAAAAAATTTGCAAGAATATGCTTATCATATTCTATAATAAAATATAATATATTGTATAATATCATTATAATTAGCTCAGCTCATTAAATTTTATAAGTTATAATATATATTCTATATATATACTATATATCAATTCTTTATAATTAATATTATAAGCTTCATATATAAACATATCTTTAATTATTTTGACCATATTAACAGTGCCTCTCCCCATGTTCGCGCGGTTATCATTTATCAAAGTGAAGCCCCGCTACCTGAACATATAAATATATCCTAAATATCGCTATATATGTCAAATTGAATATTAGCTTACTTATGTATATACTGATATATATATGTATAATATTCTATTAATATATAATATTCAATAATTATATTATTACTATATATTATATATGCAGTAAATTGAATAAATAATATTATTAATATATGTATACTATACTATTATATAGATATATTAATAATATTTATTAATTAATAATTATAAGCTGTTAATTTAGATATAGTATATAAGTAATATTAATATAAAATAATACTAAATATATATATATATATATATATATATATATATATAACTATATATATATATGTATAAGTAATAATACTATATACTATAATATAATATATAGTAATATAATAATAATATTATATTAATATATACAATATATAAATAATATATATATATTAGATTTATATAATATATGAATAATATTTTATATTAAATATATTTACAATATATACATTATACTTACTCAATTCAATAATTTCTTCCATGTCATATTGAAATATCAATATTATTAAAGATAATTATTATAGTTATATTTATAATATATTATTATATTTGATTATTATATTATCTATATATATTTATATTATATATTTATCGATATTAGATATGGGTGTGGACTATATATATATTATATATATAACTCATATATATATATTATATATAAAATATATATATTATAATTATATAATACCTGGCTAATTAATTACAGCTATATAAGCGCTATAAATTAATATATATCTATATATAATATTATATAATAGGAAATGTTATAGCATTGTGAAGAGTATCTAAAAAGTGGCAAAGTGCAATGTTAGAGACAGGGGTATAAAATGGAAAATGTTTGATATGTGCGAAGGGTGAAACATGAGGTATGAAGAGCTCGTAATTGATCTACCACCGTTATTGTACATAGCTTATATTGATAAAGTCTTTGAGGAGGTTAAAAGAGAGGAGGTGGGGGAAATGGAGGGAAGACATCATGGCATATGCAGGATGATCTTTAGCTATAAGGTGCAAGCAAGAAACCTCGAGAAAGTAATGAAATAATTACTAGATGAGTTTATCGCGTGGAAATTATAACTTGGAGCAAAAGGTGAGAATTAACTAAATGAACATGGAGAATCAACGTAATGCATGATGGTTGAAAGTCAGAGATTGGGTAAGTTAATGGGTTTTGGAGATCGATGGTAAATATGTGGAGAAAGCTTGAAGAAAGTGAAAGAATTTAATGATTACCTGGGTGGTTCAAGTACTATTGACAGAGAAGTACGTATTGGTTAGGTGTGATGCTCCATAAAATCACGCATAGAGATAACGGAATAGATTAGAAGAGCGTGCACAAAGGCGCTTGATGTATACCCTTTGAATGAAAGACCAACTTATACTGGGTGTAGAGTGTGCGAAAGATAAGATCATTACGAAGGTAGTGTTGTCACCCTATTATTTTCAAATATATACGTGAAGAGGAACATCGAGTGTGTTACCAAGGCATGAAAGAGTAGTGGTACGATAAGCAACGGGTAGATGAAAATCTCGAGAGCAATCATTTGAAAATGACTAAGAAAGATAGAATAAGGAATGAAAGAGTTTCAGTAAGGGGAAGTCGGAGTGCACACCTCATGGTGAGCGAGGATAGATGTGGCAGGCAATCAGATGGCTGGGGACATCACCTGGAAAGGCATGCAGGCGAAAAACGTGCTGGCGAAGGAAACGAGTCTCGCGGTGGCAGGTGCGATTTGCGGATGGTAGAAGACTCAGAAGGAAGACCAAAGGAAAGACGATGGAGGCGAGTCCGCTTGCAAGATTCGAGTTGATGAGAGTGGGCCCTGCCCTGCCCGGTGGAGGCCAATTCCAGAGAGGAGGAAGACGTTGTATCGGCGATATATGAGGATTCTCGTAAATGCCAGCCAGCAGGCAAGCGATGCGTCCGAGGCCCGTCATCGCAGGTGAATTAATTCTTGTATATGCCCGCACAGGGGTCTCGTAGCGTCTTTTCTACCAAGAACCCAGGGAACGCTCCTGGCGGAAGGGAATTCGAGGGGACCAGTATACGACCACCTAAAGCTATCGCCTAGTGTATATATGAGAATATTATAATATACCCGTATACTACAATGAATACCTAATATACGTGTTTATTATAATATATTAGCAGTATATTGTATATAAATACTAGTTTACTATATATATTTACTATACTTATTATTATTATTAAGTATGAGATGTTATATAGATATAAAATATTAAGAATGTTTTGCGTTTGTTTTTTTGTTAAATTGGAGGTAAGAATAAAAATTGAAGTTATTTCAAATTTTGTGAGCGAATGTTTAAAAAAATGAATTAGAAATTGGCATTCTTTTTCCAGTGTTGCGTTTAAAACCTTTAGGTCAAATTATTTTCGTCTGGTTCCTATGCATCTAGTTGCGCGGTTACGTATGTGTCGGTGTGTGTGTGTATGTATGATCGTGTCTGCCCTGTGGTTCACTGTACATATTGACCGTAGAGATAATCTGCCAATTAACGTGAAATATAAATTAATGATTTTAATTGTTCATAGTCGAATAATTTGATCTTTCTGCCGAAATCGAATACGCATTTGAACGATGGGAAAAGAAATTCTGTATAAATTGAAACTTGTTGTTTCTCAACACCTAGTATTTTGCGAATAAAAAAATTAAGGGAACTCTTTGATTTATATTCAGCGAAATGAAATATAAATATTAATCACGACGATTGCCTTAAATCGTAGCTCGATTCTAAATGCAGATTTATTTCTTCTTCATTCATCTTTAATAATTAAAGATTATATTTCACACTCTATAAATCTCAATGATTTGAGGATGTTTCAAGTACACTAAAATTGTGATTGGAGATTGCAAACTTTCACAAAAGACGAGATCTAACCCTAATGTTCCTATCTTAAAATGTTCAAATGATATGCGTTACAAGTTGAAAGATCAGCTGAGATCATATGCGTATAAATTACTATTCTCTGCATATTAATCGAGGTCGAGACCCCGTACTGCTATCACCGCTGAACATGGGTGTTGGCTATTAGTCGTAAAAAGGTTCTCAAACACTAGGATTGTGCCCATTGTATGCCATTTCATAGTCACGCACGTAAGGTTGTCCATTTACATGTAAACTGACACCTCTAAGACCAAAGGGGAGAATTTATAATTAGATTTTTTATAATGCCCTGAATATGCTTCGTGCTCAACAATTCCCACTATTACTTTTTGCGGAAGATTCCCGTTAACAATGTTGGGGATGTTGATGCTCGATAACCCATGTGTGAAATTAAATACTTTGGTTTCAACTCTACTAACTTGATACTTAGCTGTATTGGTTAAAAGCGATATCTCATTTTCCAAGTTCCTCTAGGGAAATAATTTCGCCTTTCTAACATTGAGAAAAGCCTCTGACAGCTTGAAAGCAGGCTCTGGACATACAGTTGTAGCAGTAGGTTTGCTTTTTATTTTAAGTGCAAATTTCGGACTTGATCTGGTAAAGCTGATTCTAGCACCTAAAGAAGGAAGAATAAGTCTTTCCTGCGAGAGGATATCGCCATTTAAACGGCCGTAGAATTCATAAGTGTTATTTATAAATTTTACCGCTTTATCTACGTGTGCAGGCTCGTCTTTGAAACTATAAAAACCGCAGGATTGAAGATGAGATTGTTTAGCATCATCAGAAAAGTTCTGTAAATGCTCTATGTAACTTCTATAAGGATAATTAGCTGCTGACGCACCGAGTGAAGTTTCATTTAGATAAACGTCAATTTGATTAAAACATGTATATAAGAAATTTGACTCTGTATACACTATGTGATCGTCACCTGAAGGAAGATCTGTACCATTAGGTTTTGTCAATTTCGTTTAAAAATATAGAAACACATTGGATGGATCTAGATACTGGTCTGAAGTGCCTGGAATATTGAACTCGAGAGGAACATCGGTTCTGGTGATAGAGTGGGTTGGTTTAATGCTGACGAAAATGGTTTCGTTTGTGCTAATCTGGGTAGGGCTCATGGAGAAGAGATTCAATTCGCTCTTGCAACAGTCTGGCTAGAAGGATGAAGGAAATGCATCTTGCCAGTGTGATGGTAGTCTGTATAATGAACAAGACCTCGATTATACGTTCCTTATATACATGGTAACTGAAATGTGTCATAAGTGAAAGATATAAAATAGTAATTAAATAGCAAATACATCAATGCGTTTTGTCGTCAGATGCCTCTTAGGCTTAGGGCTTTTCCTGGTTGTAATTTTCTTGTGTCCTTTTTTCTTCATAAGTCTTTTAGCCTTAGTCTTTTTCTTGTTTGTGACATTCTTGCGTGCTTTAAATTTCGACTTACCGTGGCCTGTTATTTTACGTCTTATTTTACTCTTAACGTCACCGAGCATCTCGTCAGAAACATCAGCAATCCGTCTTTTTAATGATGCACGTGGATTGTCACTTGCCGCTATATCTTGTATAGTGTGCAGCCCTGTTCTTATAGCTTTTTTACCTAAATATTCACCACCTCTTCTAAACATGGGTAGGGCGCTTCGCAATAATTTAGTGAAAAATCCTCCAAGACCATGCCCTCTTTGTAATTTTGACCCTACGAATACTCTTTCCATGTTCATTACTATTATTGTCGGAGCTTCCTTCTTATACTGTCTTTACACTGCAAAAGTGTATTAATAAATGAAAAATATAGTTTATTATACCCCTTATATATCTTTCAGTCGCGTCTATTTCATGAATGATTTCCAGTAGCGTATAGATGAGATTTTCAATTTTGTTTAAAAAATACTCTATCATGTTACAGTTGAATCGGAAGCTTCTTTCTAATATGAACTTTACACATCAGTGTACCACTTGTGAATTGGTAAGGCCTTCCTTCTACATCCTTTATATGCACTCTTATAGAACCGATTTGGCATCTGCTCAACGCAATATAGTGCACATTGGGAAATGTTATTACTCTACTCTCTTTAGGAAAATACACTACTCTTAACAGAGGTGCTGTAATGTCCCCTACATATTGATGATCCACTATATCAGTGTAAACATAAGCCATTCCGGGGTGTTTGAGCATTTCGGAGGGTATACATGTACAATGTAATACCCTGTCTTGTTCATCGATTAGTTCCTCCCTAGTTACATGTTCGTTTTCTACTGAACGTATAATCTTTTTCAACATAGTAGGGATATCATGTAAGATGTCTAACCATCCTTGGCGCTCATGGACATGTTTTCGCTGCCATGACGATCTTCTGAGAAAAAAAACATCGTTATCTCTAAGGTTAATGTACGCTGTCGATCTCAACCTGATTAATACTTCATCTTCAAAGGGTTGAATAGCTGCGTTGTAAATTAGATCTCTACACATATAACTGGTTTCAAAAAGCGTATTTAAATAACTGATCATACAGGCACTGATTTAAAATAGGCTTTCCTCAGTACAAATCTTTCATAAAAGTATTCTTTTGTACCCATCGTAACGCGGTTCAGGTCGACTGTGTTTTTCACTTCTAATGTAGTTTCAACACAGTCTACACTTCTGTAAACATTCATCCAGAAAAGATTGTGGGGAACATTTTCCATATCTGTATTTAATATAACTTCACACAACCCTACTTCATACACGTCTCTTTCAATCTCAACGGGGTTCAATAACTCGGTTGTGAAGTCAGAGAGTTTATTATCAGGATGTAGATTCATTGAAGCCGATGGAGGCAGAGTTAAATAGAAGTGATCTGCACTCGCCATGATTACGATGAACACTGATTAATAATTCTTAATTTCACTTGCTTTTGTATAGGAATTAAACTTATCAGGATACCTATCCATTTCACAAATATGTTATTTCTATTTGTATTATTTCAGCCTAGTAATCTTTTCAATTTTATATACTTAATTTCAGGGATTGAAGCGTATTTTTTGTATTTCCTGTTTATAAAAACCTCCTTTTATCTTTTCGCAATCATAATCCTCCAGATAGTATAATTTTAAACCATCATCGGGGAGGTCCCGGATATTATAAACTTTGAAAACCTCTGTTTCATAACCTTTTCTAAACCTTTCTGTCTCTCTGGAAACTCTTACATAATCACCCATGCCTACACCTAAGTTATCTTTAAGTTTTCTGCTCCTAAGTTGCGGCTGCTGCAGGGTCGCATCCTTTAATTTCAACATTTCTACAGGGGTGGATTTACTAGTTTGTGAAACGAATCTATTAATAAAATAAGCAAGATCTTGTAATACGTCAATGTACTTAAAAGTATTCATTCAGGTAAAGTATCTATGCATTTTCTCTTTGATAGTGCGTTGCACTCTTTCAACTATAGCAGCTTTGTTTACCAAAAATGTGTTGTAATATCCACATATCATCTCTTTAGGTAATTCTTGAAATTCTGCCTAGAATTCAGAGCCTTTATCCGTCCACAGCTTTTTGGGCCACCGTCTGTCATCCTCTATAATTTCTCTAAAAGCTCCAGACAGAGTAGCTGCCTTTTTATCTTTTAATGGGTTCAACCATAAATTGCCATACGCTATCGAGGATGGCATTGGTCTTCCTGGTGGAGAAATTTCAATACGAACAGGTTATGTAGAGTGAAAGCTTCTCACCCTCTAAATATCTTCAGTTCTTTTTCTCAATGTTCGGGAACCTTGAGGCAAACCATGCGAAGCCACCATTGGCTATTAGACTCCTTCACACTGTAATAATATCTTATCAACACCCTTCGCCTTCAGATGGATACTAAAATCAAAGTAAAAGAATAATACTATAATATATAAGTATATATATTATAAATATATATATATATATATTATAAATATTATATATATATATATTATAATTATATATATATATTATTATATATTATAATATATATATATTATAATAATATATATTTATTATAAATATACTATATATATATATATATATATATAACTAAAAGGAAGTTAAACAGTGTATAATCCGGTATATTTTTTATTCACACGGTTACATAATTGATACACAGCCGTTTTCTTCATCTGCTTTATCACACTATGCGTAATCTCCGTCCTTTCTGACATATAATTTACTGAAGTAGGCCTGAAATTAGAATCATATGCATATACGTTTCAATACTTCTGATCGGGTTCACGCCTTTCCATAATTACCTCCATTTGACCGTGTTTTATATGTTTAAGAAAGGATAGAGTACCAGCTGCTTGGCCTCTGTTTCTCCGCCTTGATCATAAGCTGTTTTTTGTCCAGATTAAAGCGGGTCGGTGCTTTACAAGTACTTAGTAAGCAGTCCTCAGTGTGTTATATATACAAAGTAATTCATACGGTGCTCCTGAAGAACACGTTTGGTACTGTAATATGGTGAATTACTAACACGTGAAAACTTCAGAACCGTTTGGGTTTCTTTTAATAAAGCTTGTAAACTCGGCATCAGGGAATCTTAATTTTATTGTATAAAATGTTCTGCCAATAGAATGTTATCTGCTAAAGCCACTCATCGATATGCACTTAAATGGAAATAGAAACTTTTTAAGAACAGGCAAAAACTTGTTCGCAGCTTAACAGCTGAAGCGACAATGGTTTTAAAAATGAGTTTAGACTTAAAGGTAATATAATTTTTACCAATTCACATGAAAGGCAAATGGAGATCGGTTTACTCCGTCCAATAGAGAAAGACAAACCGTTTGTTTTACGACTATTGTAAAGTAGTAAAATATTAATAATATAATAATATAATAATATATAATATAATAATATAATCAATAATAATAAGAAATCGCTTAAATGTAAAGTAATAAATATTATACTATAATAATAAATTTTAATAATAATAGATGGGACATATATATAATCAGAAATAAATGTGATTATATAATAATATATATATATATTTGATTTCTATTTAACACAATGTTTTTTAAAAAATATAAAAATAATAATTAAAATAATAAAAAAAATTTAATTAATAAAATATAAGAATCTTTGAATTCATGTTTTAAGTACAACATTGTTTTACGAACTGTGCAAGTATAATTATTGATTTTTACACATAAAAATGAAACGTATACGTTGAAGTTCAGAAAATAACGTAAAGAACGTAGAGGTAAAGAGCAAGACGTAAGACGTAAAACGTTTTACACAGAGTTACCATTTCCCGTGTATTTGCTAATCGTCCTTTTGCACTTACGTCCTTAGGGTATGTAAAAACGTTTTTTACATACCCTAAAGACGTAAGACGTAAAAATTAAGGCGTGGTATTCACACAGAGGAAATTTCGGTGATTGCTATCGTCTTTTGCCTTACGTCTTACGGGTATGTAAAAACGTTTTTTACATACCCTAAAGATGTAAAGACGTAAAGTAAAACCGCAAACGAAACCGCAAAACCGCAAAGACGCTCCGCATGTCTGGCTAATGACCGAGGTTCCGTCCGCGGCGGCGAATACGCTTTTGATCTCACATCACGAGAGAGAGGGGGAAAGCGGAGAAAGGGGGAGTGAGGAAAAACCCAAGCTGTTCGATGACAAACCAACGCAGAGCAGGCTTGGATTCGGCACCGGTGCGGGGTGGTGCGGGGCAAGCGACTCAGAGAAGAGCAAGCGAGACGAGGGGTGAGGGGCAAGGAAGTGGGGGTGAGGGGGAAGCAAAGCAGGCATGGCCAGTGATGGTAAGCAAGTGGTGACTCAGCGGTGAGGGGGTGAGGGTGACAGGCAGACAGGTGGAGGTGTGTGTGTTGTGTGTGTGTGTGTGTGTGTGTGTGTGTGTGTGTGTGTATTTATGCGTGTATGCGTGCATGCGTGCGTGTGTGTAAAAGACAATGACATACTTACTTACATACATACACACTTACGTACGTACGTGTGTGCGCGTCGTAGGCACGCACACATCATATACATACATACATAAATTACATACATAATAATACATACATACAACAATACATACTACATATTCATAATACATACATACATTACATACATACATACATACAACTCAAGTATGTACACTCCAACAATCATACATACATAATACTCATCTACATACATAATCATACTCAGTCTGCCTCTCGCGCGCATATCATACTACACACATTCTTACTTACATACATATATAATACACAATACATACACATAAATAACTTACATACATGACTATCATCAAGCATACATACATATACATAATTACATATAACATCATACAACATACATCATACTGCATACATACATACATACATACATCATAATAATAATAACTTATACTCATAAATAATACATATAATACATCATAATAATACATACTACATACATACATAAATATAATAAATAATACATACATACATTACATACATACATACTCATACATAATACATACATACTATACTACATACATACATAATACTTTATTCACTTACTTATTTACTTTTACTTACTTACATAGTACGAGATACGAATATACATACATACATACATACATAATAATACATACATACATACATACATATACATAATACAATACATAATCAATACATACTATACACTAATATACATACCACATACATCCATACTACATACATAATAATACATACATACATACATACATACTCACATACATATACATACTCATACATACATAATACTCCATACTATACATCATACATAATATACATACTTACTTTAATGACTTCGTCATGTACGTATTTCATGTACGTATTTCCTCTAAGTTCACTTTCATTAGCGTTACTTATTACTATATATATTATATATATATATATATAATATATAATATATTATATTACATATATAATATATATATATATATTATATTATATATATATATATATTTTTATATATATAATATTATATATAATATCTTTATTAAGCTAATAATTCATAATAATAATATATATAATATAATATATATATATAATAATAATCTAATAATAATAATAATAATAATAATAAATAAATAATAATAATATAAATAATTATAATAATACCGATTAATAATATAAAATAATAATATAATTATATAATAATATATAATAATATAAATACTAATAATAATAATATACTATATAATTCTCTTGTTTATATACCCAAAACCATTAAAGAACATTGAAAGCAATTCTCATATTTAACACGTTATTTTATATATCCGCCAACATCAACTTTTATACTTGCGGATGCGATATTTTAATACCTGGATTGCGGATAGGGATTCAAATTTATGTGGATGTTATGCATGGTGTCGCATACATCATATATATATATATATATTATATATATATATATATATATATTATATATATATTTTATATTATTATCATATTATATATAATGGATAATATATATATATTTTATATTATTATATACCTTATTAGAAAGTCATTAAGCCAATATCAATCACCTCAATCCCAGTCATAATATAATTATATCCTATATTATATATATATTTATAACTTATCTATACTCTCAATAATATACTCATACCTATCTATTAATATATATATAATATATATATTATATTATATATATATATATTATTATATATATATTATTATATATATATATAGATTATATATATTATATATATATGCTATACTATATAATATATACTTAATCCTATAAATACATACATTTCATCTAACCATATACTTTAGTATACACCTATACTTCACGTATGTATATATATATTATATATATATATATATATAGTATATCTTCTACTACTATATATATACTCTTATTTATATATATATATATATATATATACTTATCCTACTATCTATATATATATATATATATATACTATACTATACATTGCAGACGTTTGAACAAGCTCCATACAACCCAAATTTTAATATGGATCATAGGAGCACCAACGATGCTGACAAAGATTGCTTCATTTATGGACCCATGCCCGCTATAGGATGGGTTTTACTCGTGGACAAGTGTGACGCTAACAGAACAGATTTAACTCTGCTCAGCAACATTGTACAGTGGAGAATAAATCAACCGAGATTGATAAAAAATAGTTGGAAAAATAAGGTTTTAATGCGGAAAGCAGTAAGGGATAGAACAAGTAATCTGGAAAATAGAAAAGTCTAAGGGAGAAAACAGAATCCCTCCTTTAGGGAGTTCTATCCTCTTCTCATCTTAATGATGTCACAATTAGAATTATAAATTTTCAGATGTGTGCTCCCCTAGGGAATTGAACCCTTTTTGTTTTCCCCTAAAATTTGAGTTTCTGCGAAATTGTATATTCCTCGATTTATGAATACTATACCCTTATATCCTACTCAATATATACATTCTCTATATATAGCTATAATATATTATTACTACCTTAATCAACTTGTGAAGTACTTATATACTATATTATATTTTATATCTATATATAGCTATACTATGTCTACCTCTACTATGCCTACATCAATATAACTCACATTTAAATTACTCTTTCACTATTATATACTTATATCTATATATATATAGCCCTCATATTATATTTCTTGTGTTATGTTATAATTATAATTTCCATAATCATTCATTTCAAATTTGCCAACCCAAAAGAAACCATATTTATCATATATATACTATAAAAAACTAATAAATATATACTATAATATTATTACTATATCTTATTACCTATTATCTCTATATATATATATACATATATATATATATACTACTTTATATATATTTTTATATATATTAATAATCTATATATATATATACTAATATTACCTACTATTTAAAAAACCCGTTAGTTGCTACTAGGTAGAATCATATTAACAACACATTAAAATCATTTCTAAAACTTAAAAATGATAAAAATCAACAGGTCGAGTTTGCAACCATTTTGGCTTTTTCTATGTCGAAAGTGTGGAGGAGTATTAATTTTTATGAGTTTTCTTCTTATTCGTTTAGTTGGTTTTTTAAAAGACTATTATAGAATGGAAGTACTTTTACTTTTTGTATTGCATTTATTTTTTTTGTATCGTCAGAGCAGACATCATTAAGTTCGATTGGGGAGGTTATGGATACCACAAAGCATTATGATAATATTTCGTTTTATTGGTATGCTTGTATATGATTTCCACGAGGTAATTTTATCTTAAAAATGATATCTTAGAATGGTTGTGTTTTGAATGTTAATACTATGATTTTGATATTTCTTTTGTTCGTGTGTGTCTAAGTCGTGTTAATGCTGATTTTTTCTACGTTTGAAGCTATTGTTTCTCCGAAATTTTCTTATTGCAAAGGGTGCATGGAATTTTTATATAAACACGGGGGGATTGTTGAATTTTGAAAAATTTGTGGCGGTTTTATATTTTTTATGAGGATATTACTAGAGGGGATCAACTGTATATGTTTTGGTATGAGATTTTTTAGCTTCGTTGGTTTATGTGGGTTCAGGTAAGTATGGTTTTTTTTTATTAGGTTGGTATGTGGCTTGAATGATATTTTTTCCTTTGCTTTTTTTTAATGCTGTATTTATAAATTGGAGGAGTATTTGAGTTTTTGAAAAGTGGTTTTCAAAATTGTATGATATTAGATTGTATTGTGTACAAGAGTTTGAGGGCTGCGTAGGTTAGGGATGAGAGAGTGGGTAAGTTTTGTGTTTTTGTGTGTGTGCGGAGATACAATGTATGTATGTAGGGTTGGCTGTGGGTTTTCTATGGACTGTGAATGAGGGTTTTGTAGTGTGATCGTTGTTTATCAGTGGTGTCTAAGAAAAGGGAGGATGTTTTTGTTTTGGTGTTTTCATAGGTGATTGTATTCTGTGTGTATTGTGGTTAATAGAAATTTAAAATGTTGTGTGGGTTGGTTGCATGTGGGCACTGCTGCAATACATATCTACGGTATCTGAGCAAGCAAACAAATGAAGTTGATGTGGAAACAGATGTAATCAGTGTTCTGAGTTCATGTAATGTTGTGAGAATGGGAGAAGTGGGAGAACACATGCTCAGCCGCATTGGTTTGTTTAAAGAAATGTTGGTCAAATTGAAAATAGTTATGTTTGCACAAGCAATTATCTTTGTTTTAAAATAGAAAAGGGATGAGAAAAAGTAATGTTGTGTTACAGTTTACGTCATTTAGTTAAAAGTTAAGTAGATGTGGACAAGGGAATGAATGTTAAGAGATATTAATATAGCTTACGAAGTGTGTTTTTTGTTTAGTGGGGAATTTTATGGATACATCTTCTGTATTTTTTTTAAGTGTGAGGTAGAGATAGTGCAGAGTAAAGGTGTTGTTTGGAGAGCCATTGTGAGAGTTTGTAAGTGTTGCTGTTTGTGTTGACTATTATAGGTCTTATAGGTATGTTTTGTTTGTGTGTTTTTGGTACTCCGTAGAATTGTGGTATGTTGGTCATGTACGCTTTTAATTTGATTATTGAGTTGAGGTAAGTTTTTAAGTATGCTGTTAAGGTTAGAGTTAAATGTAGCTTGTGACGTGGTGTGTGGGTTCTTTGTAAGTTTTTGGTATGTGTGTGTGTTTAATAGGGTTAAGCATTTTGCATTATAATCATGTGTGTTAAAAATTACTGATGTTATTACTTTATCTGCTCTGGAGATTACGATGTTTTTGTTGTTTTTTCAAACTTTCAGAGCGTGTAGTTTTCAACGTCTTTGGAGATGTGTCAGTTGCTATTGCAGAGAGAAGGAATCCTGTTAGTATCTGTGTTGATACTGGGTTTTTTTCTGGTTTTTATATTTTCAGATTTCTAATCCCAGAAACAGCAAGGATTTTGTTTTGGGGCATAGATAAACAAAACCACAGAGGTTCATGTCTGTTGTTGGTACATAAGTTGATAATTTAATTATTGCGTTGTGATCGTGTCCGTAATGCCAAACGCTTGGTAGTAAATTAATATTAAATTTTTTTATAGTTGATTGAGCTTTGATGTAAGTTTTCTTTTTACGTTTATGTGATTTATTTATAGTTAAATATTCTGCTGCGGTTAGGTGCTAGTACCTAATTTCAAAAGATGTAATTATCATGGGATAGTACTTTTTGAAGGTTCTTTTGATCTCTCGTTCTATCATTGTTTGATTTTCTCTTAGTATTTGGCTGGTAGATTGGGGGAAGGGCTGCCACTTTGGTTGAGATGTAAGATGCTGGTATCATCATAACTGCATGAAAATTTCTCCATTCTATAATAGTCTTATTCAAAAAACCACTAAGAATAAGGAAATAAAACTCTCTCACTCTCTCTCGCTTTGCGTTTTTTAAAGACTATTAATAGATGAGATATTTCATAGCAGTATGATGATACCCCGCATCAATCTCACAATTCACACACAAGTGCGCTCTCCCCCAGATATACAGCTATACTTAAGAGAAAATCACATAATAGAGGAGAGATAAAGTACTTCAAAAAGTGTACGTTTATATTACAATATATAGATTTATGTTCTACTAGCCCTACCTACCACGTGCACGCAGAAACTATTTGAAACCTTATAATAAAGACATAAACGTAAATACGTATACACTTATCATTTAACTGAAAAGAAATTTAATAATAATTTTAACTACAGAGCGTTTGCATACGGACAACGATCCACATGCTCAATTTATCAACTTATGTACCAACAACAGATGAATTCGACTTGTTGGGTTTTGGTTTATCTATTTCCCTCCTTCAAAACAAAGATCCTTGGCCTCGTTTCCTGCAGCTAAGATATGGAAAAAAACAGAAAAACTCGGCATGCCAGATATACTAACAGGATTCCTTTTCTCTGCAATAGCAACTGACATCTCCAAAGATGACGTTGAAGTTCTACGCATTGGACTGCTTAAAGAATAACAAACACATCGTAAACTCCAGAGCAGATAAAGGTAATACTATAGTTATCATGAACACACATGACTTATAATGCAAAATGCTTCCTATTACACACACACATGATACAAAACTTCAAAGAAAGCACACACCACGTAACAAGCTCAGCTTTAACTCTTAACCTTCAACAGCATGCTTAAAAACTCACATCAAC
>JABUQX010079594.1:0-2500 GCA_015478945.1 Trachelipus rathkii
ATAAATATAATAATAATATAATAATAAATAATAATATAATATAAATAATAAATAATAATATACATAATATATATTAAAATAATAATAAAAATATAATAATCACAATAATAATAATTATAATAATATATAAAAATAATAATAAGAATTTAATAATAATAATATTAATAATAATAATAATAATAATAATAATAATAATAATAATAATAATAATAATAATAATAATAATAATAATAATAATAATAATAATAATAATAATAATAATAATAATAATAATAATAATAATAAAATAATAAATTATATATGAACACTAAAATTGTTAAATAATTCATATATAAAACTAATAATAATAGTAAAAATAATATAATAATAAGCCTTATAATAAATATTTAAATAATAATAATAATAATAATAATAATAATAATAATAATAAAATAGCAGTAGCAATATAGAATATTAATTATATAATTGCATATCAATAATATAATTTTTAATATATAGGACCCTGTAAATCTATCTATATAGGTTCATAGGACGTAATAGTATTTTTCCAGAAGCCCATTTCAGTAAAAAAAAAATATAATTATATTATTTTAATTAAAAAAAAAGCGAAATTTGCTAGTGAAAATTTTGACTGAGTGATTAATTTATTATGTAATTATAATAATTTCAATTCAATTCGACTTCCAAAAATTTATTCAGGTTATGAACACTGCATTTATATGTTTTATAATATTTAAAGTAGGTAAGGTACTACATTACTAAATACACCTATTTAAATAAGAAAACACATTGATTTTCTACGAGTTCCCAGTAATTAATGCCGACATGAAATTTTAATACTTATAATACTGATAATTAATTAATTAATAATAATTAATTAATTAATAATAATAATAATAATAATAATAATAATAATAATAATAATAATAATAATAATAATAATAATAATAATAATAATAATAATAATAATAATAATAATAATAATAATAATAATAATATATAAATAATAATTAATAATAATAATATAATAATATAATATAATCTATTAATATAATGATAATAATAATAATATATAAATATAATATATATAATAAGTAATTGATTATATATTATCAAAAAAATGAGTAGAATACTTTCTAACAAAGTGATTTTAATAATAATAATAATAACAATAATATATAATAATAATAATAATAATAATAATAATAGATAATATATAAATATAAATAATAATCAAATCATAATAATAATAATTATTATTATTATTATTATTATTATTATTATTATTATTATTATTTTATTATTATTATTATATTATATTATTATTATTATTATTATTTTATTAATTATTATTTTATTATTATTATTATATTATATTATTATTATTATTATTATTATTATTATTATTATTATTATTATTTATTATTATTACTATTATTATTATTATTATTATTATTATTATATTATTATTATTATTATTATTATTAATTTTATTATTATTTATCTATTATTATTATTATTATTATTATTAATTATTACACTTCTCGACACTCAAAATCTTGGGAAAATAAAACCTACTGTGCTTTATTTTAGAGCCCCTGAATCCAAAAATAAGATTGAACTTTACATATTAGCCCTAGTATTTGTGTTACATCTATGGTCTGAAATTCAAGTTTTTGCAGAAAATAAAGCGTCCAATCATTTAAACATTGTCAATTATTATTATTATTATTATTATTATTATTATTATTATTATTATTATTATTATTATTATTATTATTATTATTATTATTATTATTATTATTATTTAGCACTATATATTATTATTTTATTATTATTATCATTATTATTATTATTATTATTAAAATATTATTCAATGATGAAATATGATTATAATTTTTATTATTTATTTTCGATTATTCCTATGAGCTTTGCTTTTTTTTGTTTTTTATATTGTAATTGTAATTGTAATTGTAATTGTAATTGTAATTGTAATTGTAATTGTAAGTTTTTATAATATATACATTATATACTCATTAATATTATTAATTATTATTATTTATTATTAATTATTAATTATTATTATAATTAGTATTATTATTAATTATTAACATTATTATTATTATTATTATTATATTTATTATTATTATTACTGTTAAAATTGAGATTTATGTTAATTGGTTATAGGATTAAAATTATGTTGTAATTATAAGTTTTCCAAATTTGCATGATAAATAATAGTATTAAAAAACCACTAACAATTATTGAAATTATAACCCCCTCTGCAATAGTTTTAAACAACACTTTCGAACTCTATATGGTTTGGAATTACTTACCTACCTACACTTTTGAACCAAAGACCGGAAATCGTACCGGTAAACAAGAGGAAAATGCCATTTAATATAGATTGGAGTCTCATTTGAAGAAAAAGTGGCCCTTTTATAAAGGAGAAAAAGAAAATAAATATTATTGGCTATATATGTCTTACCATCAAGTGGAT
>JABUQX010079594.1:7500-10000 GCA_015478945.1 Trachelipus rathkii
TTATTGTTATTGTTATTAATTATTATTATTATTATTATTATTATTATTATTATTATTATTATTATTATTGTTATTATTATTATTTATTATTATTATTATTATTATTATTATTATTATTATTATTATTATTATTATTATTATTATCCATAGAAATATATACTTTGGAACCTAAACAATATTGAAACCAGGCCAATTTCCAAATATACAGTACATCATCTTATATTTGTTTTCAAGCTTTCAGCAGGAAAGAAAGACCTCAACGCTGCAATCCCTCGTTGCCAGCTCTTGTGTTTCTTGGTTCTCTTCTCTAATTCCTTTTCTCTGAATCTTCTCTTTTCTTTTCCCACTCTCTTTTCAATGCGTCCGTTCTCTGTTGTTGTTGTTGTTGTTGTTGTTGTTGTTGTTGTTGTTGTTGTTGTTGTTGTTGTTGTTGTTGTTGTTGTTGTTGTTGTTGTTGTTGTTGTTGTTGTTGTAGTATATCCTGTATATGTTATTCACCATAAATTTAACTCTATTTTTTTTTACGTCTAAAGAATATACATTATTGACTTCTTTTGTATACTTACTATCCTTATTATCCATTCCCCATCTCTCAATAACCTTTTTTTCTTCTTCTTCTTCTTCTTCTTCTTCTTCTTTTTCTTTTTCCCTTTTTCAAGGGAAATAGAATCAAACGAATTCGGTTCGCCTAAGCGTACGCTATGTCTGCCTTATGTGCGATTAGCTTGGTTTTAACAGGGCTATCAGTGTGCAAAACTGCATACATATACTATAAATTAATTAGCTATTATCAAAGTCTCCAGACTCTTTCCACAATTATTATTATTATTATTATTATTATTATTATTATTATTATTATTATTATTATTATTATTATTATTATTATTATTATTATTATTATTATTATTATTATTATTATTATTACTATTAATTTATCTATTGTTGTTATTTATTTATTATTATTATTAATTTAGTTATTATTAATTTATTGTTATTATTAATTTATTAGTTATTATTAAATCTGGGTCTCGTTATGTTGTTGTTGTTATTTGTGATTATTTTGAATAATTTAGATTCTTAATTTAAAAATGTCTTTAATAATAAAATTTTTTTTATTTTATTTATTTTAATTTAATTTTTAATTAAAAGTTTTTATTATATTATTTATTTTTAATTCTTACAATTTTTTATTATTACCATTTATCATTATTTATTATTATTTTATTATTATTATTGTTATTATTATTATTTATTATTATTATTATTATTATTATTATTATTATTTATTATTATTATTATTATTATTATTATTATTATTATTATTATATTATTAGTAGTAGTAGTAGTAGTAGTAGTAGTAGTAGTAGATAGTAGTAGTAGTAGTAGTAGTAGTAGTAATAGTAATTTATTATTATTATATATTATTATTATTATTATTATTATTATTATTATTATATTATTATTATTATATTGTTATTGTTATATTATTATTATTTATTATTATTATTATTCATTATTATTATTAATTATATTATTATTGATTTATTATTATTATTATTATTATTATTATTATTTATTATTATTATTTATTTAATTAATTATTGTATTATTATTAAAAATAAACGGACATAAACACTCTATTCTGTTGACTAAAAAAAGCCACACAATGTGTCAGATACAAGGCAGCTAAACTTTACAACTCGATGCCACAAGACATTAAAACCGAAAACTCTTACTAAGTCTTTTGCTAAAAAAAAAAAAATAAAACTTCTTAGCTAAATAAGTATTAATAAATAACATACTTAGCGATTTTACTTTTGTAAAATCTAGCCCTTTTTTTTAGCTAGGTAGCTACCATCTCCACTACCCTATTTTACAAGTCAAACTAAAAAAAAAAAAAAAACCTGCCCCCATTTCTTATAACAAGTCATTATGATTATAATAATCATAGTAAACTATCTACAGCCTTTTAATTGTAATAATTACTACGTTTAACATTCGTTACTAAATAACAACTGCAAACATATCTATCACAATTTTTATTTATTTATATAAGTATTATTATTATTATTATATTTTATTATTTTTAGATTTTCAATTATTATTATTATTATTATTATTATTATTATTATTATTATTATTATTATTATTATTATTATTATTATATTATTATTATTATTATTATTATTATTATTATTATTATTATTATTATTATTATTATTATTATTATTATTTATTATTATTATTATTATTAATTTTTATTATTATTATTATTATTATTATTATTATTATTTATTATTATTATTATTATTATTATTATTATTATTATTATTATTATTATTATTATTATTATTATTATTATTATTATTATTATTATTATTATTATTAAAATTACAATAATGCAATTACAAATATTGTAATTACAATTACCTTTGTTGATGTTAACTTAATATAAATATTCTTAAAAAATTGGTGGCATTGTTTGCAGAATTATTATTTT
>JABUQX010079595.1:0-5000 GCA_015478945.1 Trachelipus rathkii
CCGAGAGAGATAGAAAAATGTTTTTTTGAGAGTTTTTTAGAAGGGGTTTTTTTCACGCTTCCATTAAAAAGGAATTTTTTGGAATTATAGATTGTCTAGAATAACAAACACAAACAATTTGGCATCTTTTATGCTCTACACTTTATAAAAAATGTGTTTATGCTGAGGGAAAAAATTTACTATTCTTAGGTCGAGAGAACCTGAAACTTTCAGCCTATGAAGCAATTCGCTGCTCTTGTATCAAGAAAAATTGAACAATATAGACATAAGGCATGCTCGTAACGGTGGAGAGAAAGGGTTCAAATTAGAACAAGTGGCTTTACCCTGATGGGTTTGGTTATGTAAAAGGAGTGAAAACTGCTTTCCTATACCATGGTTGTGCATGGCATGGACATAAAGATTGCAATAAAGGAAAAGGGATGTTGCATAACGTATCGGCTGTTGACCGCTACAATCTCACCATGAAACAAGAAGCTAGGTATAAAGAAGCAGGGTTTAATGTAGTACGTGTGTGGGAATGTGAATGGAAGGTTCAAAAGACCCAAATCATTCGAGATCCTGATCATCCCGATGATAACGTAAGCATTAGCGACTATATTCAACGTCTTAGCAATGATGTTGTTAACAACAGACTCATAATAGACAATTCATTGTTTGGAGGCCGCACTGAACCATTCCGTAGACATTACTAACTCAACAACTAAGGCAGAAGATCATGTATTTACTATACATGCTTTATCCTTATGTTGCAGAAACGAATGAAATACCCTTGTGGTCCCCCTGAAAAACTAATAGGTGATAAAGTACCAGACATTGAATCATTTAAGAACGGTATCAATGATAAATATTTCGGTACAGCTTACATTAAGATTCTTCCTCCTCAAGACTTATACATCCCAGTCCTCGCTAAACGGGCCAAAAATAAATTAATATTCACTCTGTGTAAAATGTGTTGAAGAAAATTGTGCGAAATGCAATCATGATAAGAATGAACGTGCTATTGAAGGTGTATACACAACACCTGAAATTCAGTTAGCATTAGAGATGGGATACGAAATAATTAAAATATTTGAAGTCTAGTACTTAAAGAGAAAGAGTTCCTGTTTGATGGCTATGTAAACTACTTATTGCAAATCAAGACCCGGCATCAGGACCACCAAATAATATTCACGAAGACGATCCTGATTACGAGGAAAAACTTAAAGAGTTTGTCCGTCTTTTCAGAGAAAAGGAAGGTGTCGAACTTGATATTAACAATATCAAGAAAAACCCAGGGATGCGGTTCATTGCAAAATTATGCCTCAATTCTCTTTGGGGAAAATTTGCACAAAATACACCTACAAGAGGCGATGTAGTATGTACTAGTGATAAACAAGTATGGGAACTAATCAATCAATGTGACATGAAGTCACTAGCGTTATTCCAATAGGCTGTAAATATGTTGTAACAGTTGTCAAAAATGCACTAGCCGAACGCACGTCAACTGTTACAAATATTCCTATCGCATCGTTTACGACTGCTTATGCACGTATAAAATTATACGAGCTCCTTAACAAAGTCAAACAAAGGGCATTGTACTGCGATACAGACTCATGTATTTTTGTCGCTGGAGAAAACGATGAAGTTATTGAAACAGGAAACTTTTTAGGTGAACTAACAGATGAAATAGCAGAATACGGTTCTGAGGCATACGCCGATTCCTTTGTGTGTACTGGACCTAAGTCTTATGCTGTTAGAATAAGAACGGCAGATGGGAATATAAAATATATTGTAAAGGCCAAAGGTCTTACAATCAATAAAGATACAAAGGATACTATTAATTTTGAAAAATTGTTAAAGTTAACTTATGATCGTTGCTTGAAAAAAAGGCACCGGTCATGAAGATTCATTGTACAATGATATCAAAAACCATGATGTTACAGTGAAGGCAATGAATGAAATACAATCTGTTAATGTTGATAAAGATGATGTACGAGACGATGATCTACCTCATAAAAAAGCTGCACGAATAGACGAGTCACAGAATCCTAATGCTAATTTACATGGAAGTAACAGAGGAGGGTTATGTTACAGTGTGTCTAATATAACTTTTCAGCCTGGGAAATATGGAGGTGTTAGTATTGTTGCTGGTACTAAAATGGTCCAGCACACAACCGACAAACGATTCTTTATTAAAAATTCATGTCGCACTGCATGTATGGTTTAGGGTCATTAATTTCCTTCTATATATTTAAATATTTATCTATGCTCTAATGTATAATGCTTTTAATGTTTTTTCCAATGTATAAATATTCTGAACTAATAAAATGTAAATATAAAGTTTTATTTTTTTAACCCTGCATAAAATCATTTTCATGTTTCGCGTTGATATTTTCCTGAAGGGGGCGGGGTCTATAAAAAGACTACCCTCATTATTTTTCGGTGTTTTTCTTGCTTTATGTTTTGTGTGTGTGTGTGTGTGTGTGTGTGTGTGTGTCGTGTGTGTGTGTGTGTGTGGTGTGTGTGTGTGTGTTGTCATTTATTCTTAGTTCAATACAATAGTTAGGTTAGGTATGGATAAATTTTTGTTAAATATTACTGTGTTAATGTAAAATCAAGCACTGATATGTTAGGCACATGCTTTGAAAAAGTTGTGAATAGGGTTACGTTTTTTGCATGTAATTGTTAGTTACTTTACTGTATCCAAGTATGGAACTTTGTTTAATGTTAACAGTTTATTAGGGCTTAAGGTGTGTCAGGTTTGTCGTTGGGCATTATTTATATTATGTCATGTTAGCTTTATCGATGTGAAACCTTATTACGTTAGAGTAATCTTCGCTGATCAGTATGATAAATTAACGCATTGATGTGTAAATTTTTGCTAAATGTACTGTGTTAATGTAAAATAGCATTGGATATGTTAGAGACATGCTTCAAAAAAGTAAGATAGGCTAAGTTTCACATGTAAAATGTTAGTTTCTTTATACTGGTGTTATGTGTGGAACTTTGTTAAGGTTAACAGTTCGTTTCGCATGTAATGTTAGTTTCTTTACTGGTGTTATGTGTGGAACTTTGTTAAGGTTGACAGTTTATTCGGTCTTAAGGTGCTTTAGGTTTGTCTTTGTACATTATTTTCCTAGTTCAGATGATGTCATGTTAGCTTTATTAATGTGAAAACTTTGTTACGTTATATATATTCGTAATTTTTTTTCATGCAATTTTGATTTTATGTTTGTTTCATTCAAATATTTATTACTCAACCTTGACTTGAATCAATAGATCAATAGATCAATATAACATTCATAGAATGGTGGAAGGTGGGGTGGGTGGTTTGAGTTTCACTGATTTACTGATTTAGGCGTTATATAAAAAACCGTAAATTTTTACATAAAAAAAAAAAAAAGAAAAAAAAAATTTAAAAAAAAAAAAAGTTTTAAAAAAAAAAAAAAAAAAATAATAAAAAATAGAAAAAAAAATTAAAAATTAAAATAAAGTTAGAAAATTGAAAAAATTAAAAAGTTAAAATAAAAATTTAAATGTTTAAAATAGAACTTTCAAAAAAAAAATAAAAAAAAAAAGTTAGAAAGTAAATTTAAAAAAAAATAAAAAAAAAAAAAAAAAAAAAAAAAAAAAAAAAAAAAAAAAAAATAAAATAAAAAATAGAAAAATAAAAATAAAAATAAAATTAAAAAAATTAAAATTAAACACAAAGTATAATGTAAATAAAAAGTTTAAAAATAAAATAAAAATATGCATGTTTCAACTTAGGTTAAAAAAAACTAAAAAAAAATATAATATTTTAACGTTTATAAAAAGAAATGAGATTGAAAATATAAATGTTAGTCTTCACCATTTAGAAAATAAAGGTTATCTCTGCAAGATGCAATGCAATTGACGATATGTACATGTTAGAACAGAAGCAGTTATGTAAACAGTAATGATCTTGGTATTAAATGAATGTTTACTAACTAAACACCGCACCGGTTCCCGCACCGGTGCCGGTACCAACTTTGAATGCTTCTCAGACTCCTCGCTCATTCTTCTTCCTTCTTCCTTTCCTCCTTCTCCTCTGTTTGCATTCCATGCATGTTTTTTCTTTTTTCAGGAAGGGGACCCACCTCCGTGGGTCCTGGACTCCGAAACGAACCAACTCCGATTCCGTCTCGAATCCGTTTCAACTCCGTCTCCGTCTCCGATCGACTCCTCAACCTGGTCTCCAAGTTTGCAGTCTTCTAACGGATATTTTTAATTTTTAGCGGGGCAGCGGTCCCTCTACGAGGGACGCAGAGGTACGTAATTCGTCTCCGACGAGTATTACGTCATCATATAACTCACATCAAATTTCATCCCGAAACGTTAAGCCTAACATGGTTTTCAGGAGGAATTTTAACCTTGGCGCTAAGTGGGCAGCACCCCCTTAAGGGTGACCTACGGTCACCAAAACTTGCCTGTGATCAGTTTATCACACACAATGACCACATACCAAGTTTGAAGGCGATAGCTCTATTCCTTCATATCGAAAAGGGTGGTATCGCGCAGGTGGGCCCACTTACTACAAGGCGATTAATCGAATGATTAAAATTATTGTAATTATTTTCTTCGATTACAGTTTCAGTGCTAAATGCCAACCAGAGCACGTAGAAAGACGATTAAAACATCGATTTAGGGGTAATCGATCACGATAAATCGATTGGAACCATCAAAAATGATCTATCGATCATTTAAAACCTTCTAGGAACCAAAAAGCCCTTTGGGGGGCTCCGCCCCCACTTCTGGGGGTAAAATCCTTGAGTTCAGGCTCAGAACCTCGGAATTCGGTCTTCCAGACCTTAATTTCGGTCCGGTCTCAGCGACCTTGAAAACCCTAACCTTGGCACGTCAAGCTTGAAAAAACCAATGTTGGCCAATGTTGCTTGCAACATTTGCAACATTTCAACATTCTGGCGTGACCTTGAAGCCGTCAGTTTCCCTCTCCTTACTACTTGTAAAAAAAAAAAAAAAAAAAAAAAAAAAAAAATTGG
>JABUQX010079595.1:12500-22500 GCA_015478945.1 Trachelipus rathkii
CGAGAGGTGTCCTTTAAGATGGTGTCTCTTTTAAAGTCATTAAATGTTTGTGATGATTTTACCCCTGACCAGTGTTATAGCTCTATTTTTGGTAATTCCCTTCCGGTTTCTCCTTCTTGTGATGGCTCTTCCATCTAAACTATCTGTTTGTCAGTGGAACATTCATGGATTTAAGTCACATTTTCCATTTCTTCAACGATTGATACAAAATTTTTCCCCTTCTATTATAGCTTTGCAAGAGACATATTTACAGGACAACAGTCCTATGTATATATCACATTATAATTTTTGTTGTAAGAACCGTGTAGGTAGGGGAGGTGGGGTTTTGTTAGGTTTTCACTCATCTATGAAATTTGAACCTATATTAGTAAACACGGATTTGGAGATTGTTGGTGCTCGTATTTATTTTCGGCATCTTACTTTTATAATTTTTTCTGTATATGTTCCACCTCAAATGGGGAGTATTAAGGATAAGTTGGATGATATTTTATTGCAAGTACCAAGGAATGTTCCAGTTATTATAGTTGGTGATTTTAATGGACATCATCCTATGTGGGGTTCAGGCACTGCAAACGCAAGGGGTAAGGAAATTGTGGAATTTATTGTGGAACATCAGTTGATTCTTCTGAATCATCCAGAATCTACTTATAGGTCTGATTCTACTGGAGCATAGGGTTGGGATTAAAAACAAACCGTTCGTTTTTTTAAAAAAAAAAACACGTTTTTTTTTAAAAAAGACAATGGCCAAAATTTTTTGGTTTTTTTTAATTACTTATTTTCCATATATCAAGTCTTTTTAAGGTATTTAGCATTAAAATACATTAAATACAATATGTTAAAAGAGGTATACAAATATAAAGTAGAAGTTAGTGCTTATAAAGTTTTATTAGTGCTCTAGGGCATATATTACTTACTTTCACATGATCTGATTAATATTATTATTATTATTATATATATTATGATATATTATATATTATATATATATATATATATATTATATATATTTATATATATATAATATATATTATAATTATATATATTATATATATAGTATATATATATATACGTATGTATATAAAATATAAATACCGTATATATATATATATATATTATTATATATATATATATATTTATATATATAATATTATATATATATATATATATATATATATCTATATATATATATAGATATTCTTCATCTACCTTTTTCCCCCCAAGACTGGTGGTAAGGTGCGTAACAAGCATCAGAAAACGAAAAGCAGTAGAAGGATACTGACAAAAGTGCGAAAGAAAGCCCACCTTAGTTCGAATTAGAGACATTAGTTATTACGACTCCCCCCCCCCGCCTCTGTTTCCATAACTAGTAAGGCCTCGTTCGCATCAGAAAATTCACCCTTACGCTTTCACGGAACTGCGACGGACTCACTATGGTAAATCATCAGTGTAAGGGTTCATCCTTGACCCAGGTGGGCACAACCATACCCCTCACAAAACCCCGCCATTCTTCTCTTATTATGCACCTTTATTCTCGCCTCTGCAAAACTCACATTTTTCTCCTTCAGAGCATTCGTTACTGACTCAATCCACTTTTTCTTCGATCTCCCAGCCCGTCGGTTTTTCACACACTCGCCACTATACATCTGCTTAAAAAACCTATCATTCATCCTTTCACATGCCAGACCATCTCAACATACTTGCATTTATTCTCTCGTTCGTTTACACCCTTTCTTCACACCACATCAAGTTTCTAATATGTTCATTCTCATTTTATCAATTTTCTCACACCTAGATGCCCCTAAGATTGTCCATCTGAACACAATTCAACTTTAGATTCTATACTTCCTTTCCAGACGCATAGTCCTCACTACTATGCAATAAACACAGGTAAAACACACATACCCTCATGTAAGACGCTAGCGTACTAAAGACTTAGTCCTTAAATTCCACCACGTTTAATTTGCTCAGCCACCTTCTTTCGCATTCACAACTTTCCTACTAAACTCTGCATGATCCGTTCCTTCTCATCCAACATATACCTAAATATTTACTCAGCCTTGTTCGCAGCTGCTTCACCATCTAAACATAACTTCACACTGAGGACTGTCCTCACTCACAACCATACTCTTATATCTACGTTTTACTTTCAAACCCCTCCTTTTACAACACCCTGCCAAATCTCTCTACGAATCCTCTCAAACTCTTCAGATTCGCCACACAAAACCAAATCATCTGCATATAATAGGTAGGGACCCTCCACTCATCTCCATCATTCTATACACCATTGCCTGTCCGCCCTTCATTCTTTCATAACCCATGCCATATTCAATTGAAACGGCAAGGAGACATAACACAACCCTGCTCACTCGCTATTAATACTAAACGCAATCACATTTTGTACACATTTATTCTTACACACGCTTCACTACCATCATACATACTTTTGATTCCATTCAGAAGCTATCACCAACACTATTATCCTACAACCTGTCATAGACCTTCTATTAATCCTATCATACCCGCTGTTGCAAATCCATAAAACCTAACTACATTTATTCTTCCTCTCTCTAATTTTCTTTATCATTTGCTTCAATGTAAAGATTTGTCCACACATCCTCTACCACTCCTAACCGCACCTTGTTCTTCACCAATCAGTCCTTCAGTCACTCTGCGCACTCTTTTCGACAAAACACCAGCATATATCTTCCCTAACACTCAATAAACTAAATACCCTATAAATTTCTACAGTTCCTTTATCTCAATTACCCTTATATAAAGGCTACTATTACTGCTCTCCTCATATCCCCTCGGAACTATACCCTCATAAACGCTTTATTACCAACTTCAAGATATCAATCACCATCTCGCCTCGTTCTTGATCATTTCAACAGTAAATTTCATCTATACCTGCAGATTAACATTCTCAACTTTCTCGCCTCTACCCATTTCTCTCTTTGCTAATAACCTATCCCAAAAATACCTATTCCTTCTTGCCACCATCAAACCCACACACAGTCCATTATCACCTCAATCATTACCGCCATTTATCCAGATTTACAGTGTTCTTTTTCCACCTCACTCACATCCATTTCATCAATTACAAAAACACCATCCTATTCATTATTCTAAGCAGGTTCCCCTTATTCTAATTCTTAAACTTTCGCGCTTCCTTCCAAAGAGCTTCCTATTCCCTTGAATGTCCCCATTCATCCTCCTTCCAACTGTTCATTTACCTCTTCTTTTTTCTTACGTATGCATCTTTTAGATTCCTTTTTTCCCTCTTATATAATTCCCAAGTTATCTTTCTTTTGAACTTCATATTTGGCTTTTAGTAATTCAACATGCTTCTTTTTTTCTTTTAACGCGCTTGCCATCACCGTCTTCATTCCACCACTCACTGTTTTCATTCTTACTTCCTACTTTAGCACACCCACATACTCTTCTGGCAGCTGCTAAAATTGCTTCCTTAATTTTTGCTTCGATTTATTCATTTCAAGCTTGTTCACATTCAAACTGATTTACTTGCGAGCGGTTCTTACATACTTATCCTTATTACCTTTTCCTAAACTTCTCACTCTTTATTTTACCCACTTCCTTCCGTATCACCTCCTCTCCATCCAAGCCCCCACTCACTTAATTTTACATAGAACAAGATAATGATCCGTAATCCCATTCCTAACCCTCACTGATTTAACATCAGATACATACTTCAACATCTCTTCTTCCACAAATCAATCATACTTTTTTCACTTCGATACCATCTCTATCCTACACCACTCTAGTATATTATGGAATACTCTTGTTTTAAAGAAAAGTTTAACTTACACACATACCTCTCCCCTCACAGAATCAATCACTTCCTACCATTCTTCATTTTCTCCTGACACTCCAAAACCACCTGTTGTTATACCATCCTTTTTTGATCATATATATATATATATATATATATATATATATATATATTATATATATATATATATATATATATATATATATATATATATATATTATATATATATATATATATATATAATATATATATATATATATATATATATATATATACGATATATATATATACTGTATATATAAAATCCGTATTAATAGTCAATATTTAGGCCTAAAAGGGGTATTGGTAATACTGTATAATTTAAAACATCTTTTATGATACCATAAAAGAGGTAAATTTTACACAAAAAAACAAAAAAAACATTGTTTTAAAAAAAGAACATCAATTGATTCTTCTGAATCATCCAGAATCTACTTATAGGTCTGATTCTACTGGAGCAGAGTCTTGTTTAGATTTATCCTTGGTATCTAAGGAGTTAATTAATTTGTTTATTTGGAATACTCTGGGAGATGATTTTGGGAGTGATCATTTTCCAATTTTATTACAGAATCTGGATATCACAACTCAGAGGTATAGAAGGCCTAAATGGATAATCAATGATGATGCCTGGAATAGTTTTACAAATAAATTGAATTTGCCTGAAACTTCACAATGTCTGACAATAAATGAAAACACTCGAAATGTTGTTGATGAAATAATTAATACAGCACGCTCAGTTTTTAAGATGACTAAGCCTTTTGTCAATCAAAAGAAGAGCAAGAGTTGGTGGACGGAGGAGTGTGAGCAGGCTATTAGAACAAAAAACAGACTTTATAGATCTTTTTCTAAGAATCCAACCCTACATAATAAAATTGTCTATAGACGAGCGAAGGCTATTGTGCGGCATACTGTTAGAGAAGCTAAAAGGAACTTTACAAGGTCTTACACATCAACCTTTACTCGTTCTACACAAATAGGAAAGATATGGAATAAGGTTAAAAATTTAAAATCTTCAGTAAATACCTACTCCCCAATAGTTTTACGGGATCAACTTTCTAATTGTGTTGTTTCTGATTCTCTGGAGATTGCCAATCAGTTTGCATATCAGTTTGCTAAGGTAAATAGTATACATAGTTACAAGGAACCTTTTGTTTATACTATGGTTGAGGCTGAGTTTTCCAATATTGATTTTGGGGGGCAATCTGAGCATGCATATAATGGACCATTCTCACTTTCTGAATTGAATGTGGCATTGGCTACTTTTTGCAAAAATACCTCCTGGTTTGGATTATGTTATATACCCTTTTCTTCAGCATTTATCACTACAAAATAAGGTTCGATTGTTGCATTTCTTTAATTATATTTGGCTACATGATCTTTTTCCAGATGACTGGCGTTTGTCCCTCTTGGTTCCCATATTTAAAATGGGGAGGCCCAGGAATAGTTGTGACGCATATAGACCTATTGCCCAAACTAGTTGTCTATGTAAGTTGGAGAGAATGGTTTTGAATAGACTTGAACAATATATGCAAGGTAAAAATATTTTGACACCTAATCAATATGGATTTAGAAGGGGTTGCTCCACAATGGACCCTTTTTGTCTATTGGAAGGCGATATTAGGGAAGCCTTTCTTCGATCAGAGTATTTGATAGCTGTGTTCTTAGATATAGAAAAGGCTTATGATACAGTGTGGATTCATGGCCTTTTGATGAAGCTTTACAGAATGGGCTTGAGAGGACACTTGCCAAAATTTCTTCAAAATTTTTTAAAGTTTAGGAAAATATGTGTACAGGTGGAGAATTCAATATCTGAAGTGTTTGAGGTTCAGTGTGGAGTCCCCCAGGGAAGCATTTTGAGCCCTACACTTTTTAACATCATGATAAATGATCTTTGTGACAATTGTCCTTTGGGAGTAAAATTTTCTCTTTATGCTGATGATTGTACTTTATGGTATTCTCATAGTGATTCACTTGAGGCTTTGAGTGTGATGCAGGAGGCTTTGGTGTCCATTTCGGAATGGTCTGATAATTGGGGATTGAACTTCTCTGTTTCAAAAACAAAGAGTATGATATTTACAAGGCGACCTGTTCCTCAGTGTGATTCTCTTTTCCTCCGAAATCGACCTATTGATTTTGTCCAACACATAAGATATCTTGGTTTGATTTTTGATAGCCATTTAACATGGAAATTACATACTGCACATGTTAAACAAATGTGTACTCAGGCACTGAGTATTATGCAATATCTTAGCAATGTAAATTGGGGAGCGGATAGAAGTATTCTTTTACAATTGTATTTTGGTTTGATAAGGGCGAGACTGGATTATGGTTGTTATATATATGGTACTGCTGCTGAGACTCATTTGTTGTCTCTTGATCGAATTCAGTATAGAGCTCTAAGATATGCAATTGGTGCTTTAAGGTGTACTATTGTACAAGATTTGGAGGTGGAGGCAAACGTTATGCCATTGGCCATCAGAAGGAAATTACTGGGTCTACGGTATATTGTTTCTAGAGTGACAATGGTTAAACATCCTATCCGGCAGGCATTTCTAGATTATTTTACTTTTCAGTTTTATAGATTGCGCCCTTATCCTTTGCCTGTTTTTGGAAGATTTCAGGATTTGTTGAAGGATTTTCATTTGAATGTTAAGGACTTAGCTGTGTTTGTGCCTTGTTCAAGAACAGTCTTTCCATGTATTTATTTTGATACTTGTTTTTTGAATCATCCAAAGAATAGTACACCAGTAAGGCTGTATCACAGTTTATTTTCCAATGTTAAACATGAGTTAGGTCAGGAGGATTATCATGTTAGCTACACTGATGGATCCAAAATGGACTCTCAAACTGGCTGTGCTTTTATGTATGATTCTGATGTGCATAAGTATTCTCTCCCTGATTATTGCTCTTGATAATTTAGCCTTATCACTTTGGCCTTATATATAATAAAATCTATAGTGCAAGCGAAGAATCTGTTCCCTCTGTTGAAATAAATAAATAAGTTAAGGCTATCCCACGCCCATCCTTTACTTACTTAATTTTGCAAAATACTCTTCTGCTATAGGTCTATCAATTGCAAAGTGTCCCCCAAACAAATATAAATTTGTGTTATTAGCTTAAATTAGGTGCTTAAACGTATGTTAAATTTATTTTGATTAAAATTGAAATTCTGGTGCCTAATGAAAGTCTGATAGCCTACCTATTTCTTTTAAATCATGCTTTGCTTGAGATTGAGCTCACACTGTTTGTTTGCTAGGCTATTATTGACATGTTAGGTATAGTTTTATTCTTAGTGCTAGGGGTTGGAAATGAAATAGCTTCTCATAGATTTTTACAAGGCCTGCATGTGTTTTGTGATAATCCTGTGCCTTCTTATAAGTTTAATTATGTATGATTGTAATTGCTTGCATTATTGAGTTTATTAATGAAGAAAAAAATTACCCCTTTTAAATTTTAAAAACTTTGATACTAAAATGAAGTATACAATACCTTTCAAGTGTTAACTCAGCCTTAACCATAGTATAAAGTATATACAAAAGGTTCCTTGTAACTATTTATACTATTTACCTTAGCAAACTGATATGCAAACTGATTGGCAATCTCCAGAGAATCAGAAACAACACAATTAGAAAGTTGATCCCGTAAAACTATTGGGGAGTAGGTATTTACTGAAGATTTTAAATTTTTAACCTTATTCCATATCTTTCCTTCTTTATTTGGCCTTTGGCTTTTAAACATTTACATGACCTTACATTTATATGTTTGGCCCTTCAATAATTGGCCTTTGGCTTTTAAACATTTACAACCATTTGCATGTTTTGTCCCTTTATATCAGTTGTCCTATGGGCAGTTTAACAATTATTTGACATTAAATACGGTACTTATATTTTTTTATTTGGCCATCGTCGACTGATGAGGGAGGGCTGATAATTATTTGCTTGCAAGCACTGATAATAATAATGGAAACCTTGGCCCTTTCTCCTGCCACCTAACATGAAAGGATTCTTTCCTGTAGGCAGCACTCCAATGTTTGTCCGTAGAGCCTCATCTCTCTTTCACAGATTGTAAATTTGAAATTCTCTTTGCCTCTTGCTTTCCGGCACATCTGTTTTTATCGATTAGGTTCCTTGGTGTGATTCCTTTGAAGGTTAATGATATGTCAATGCAATTTCGGCCATGAACGTATCAAAGTCTAACATCCTAATCCTCTTCTTTCTTCAGTAGGTTTAATATCTGAAAAAGGCCACATCGTCACTTCAGTGCTGTTACCGGTTTGATAAAGGCGGGCTTCCACTTCTGCGAATCTTTTTTTTTGGTACACGAGCAAAGCTTCTCGTTATGCTATTTAAATGCATTTTGAAAGTGATTCAATGTCGGAGATGCCATTCATGTGTGGTTTCAGCTAGCTTAAGGAATTCCTTATTAGAACCTTTTATATATCGAAACTAGATTTATTATTGAATCTAAAAGTTTCTCATAATTCTTCACCCAAAAAGTAAGAAGTATCGGCCATATTAACCGATACCGATACCAGAAAAAATGGCCGATACTTGCCGATACTTCTATCGGTACATCCCTAATATATTATATAATATATATATATAAATATATATATATATAATATATAATATATATATATATATATTATAATATATATTATATATATATATATATATAGGGATAAAAGTATCGGTATTGGTATCGGGTATCATCAAAAATTTTAGTATCAGTATTGGTTTTGAAAAAATTGTGAGTACTTATATCGGTATCGGTGCAATATATATATATATATATATATATATATATTTTTAAATATATATATATATATATATATTATATATATATATATATAATATATATATATATATATATATATAATATATATATATATATATATATATATAATAGTAATATATATAAATATTTGAAAACTCTTAAAATAAATAAAGGAAAAATCTTAGAAAAATAACTAAACAAAGAACTAGTTTACGTTTGAAGACATATCCTCCGTCTCCCTCTTCAGTAACTAATTTTTTTCAACAACTTATTAAAAAGCACAATAAAATATAAAAAATATTGAAAATAAAAAATATAAATTCAAGCAAAAAGACAGAGTGGCGTCACATTCTTAATCCTTTTTATCATATCAAAAAATTAATTATTTCAAAAGCAAGTCCTTAATATGATCTGATATAAATCTTTTGGTGATTGGATCAAAATTGAAAAATCCTTCTGATATGTTAAATTGCTTTTGTAGAAATTAAAAAGGACTCAATCAATTGATTTTTTTATCTTTGAAACGAAAACAAAAATTCTGCCCCAATCCAATTAATAACATGATCTTCTTGTGATAAATGTCTAAATACAGCACTACTTGCATGCCTCTCCTGACTTCAACCCATATGTTGGTCTATTCTTTTTTTTAAGGTCTTTAAAGTTTCCCCAAAATATAAATCATTGCACATATAACAAGGAATGTTGTAAACACCTCCCATGGCTTCTCGTTTTGTGGTATTATTAGAAATTAGGATTCTTGAAAGTGTATCAGGAAAACTGAAAATTAAATTAATATTAAATAAATGTTTAAACATAAATTTAAGTTCAAGAAGTTGTGGTGAAAAAGGAGTAACTTTATTTAACAATAATATTTATTTAATTTGCATATCACATTTTTTTAATGTAAATTAATACAAAATACATTTCCAGTTTCTAGAATTAATTGTGAATAAATTCCAGTTAATCACCAAATGGAAAGATTAACCTTGTTTGAATTTCATCATAAGACATTGTATGCACTTAACATATAGCTATATACAGTATATACGTATATAGGCAAAAAAAAAATGATTTAACTAATTCCAAATTTTATTCATATGGTTACAAATCTATTGAATTGAGGCTTGGAAGAATATGACATCTGAGGGGAGTCTATATATTACATTCATTAAGAGATGAACAGATTGTGGGAATTATTTGCAAAATGACAAGGGGGGTGGGGGAACTTTGGATGTTTAGTGTCTATGGGGGGGGAGGTTGGGGGTGACTTATGCAGAGGCAAGTGAGGACCACTTCTTGGTGATGGTTGCAGCCATGGACTGATGCCACACACCATTTTAAAAAAAAAAAAAATTAAGATATTTTCAAAACTTGAAAATTAGATTTTGTGTAATTATT
>JABUQX010079595.1:27500-38435 GCA_015478945.1 Trachelipus rathkii
ATGGGGAGTGGCAAGAAATGAGTGTGATTAGAAAAATTGATGGAGAATTGGAGATGTTATGGATGTGGTGACCTCTAAGTCTCTATTACTGACCTTGCGAAGATAATATGGGTGTTGTACGTCAAGTGAAGGGAAACTGAAAGAGGATTGAAGAGGATTGGTATAGTAGAGATTTTGGAGGGTTGTATAAGAAGAGGGTATTGAAAGTAAACATAGATTAGAGTATGGTATTATGTTGTAAGTGAGTCCACTGTACTCAGTTGTGAAGTTCACTAGTTATAGATGGATGATCATCTTGGGAGAGCAACAAGTGTCCGAGTTTAAGTATTTAAGAGAAATATGTTGGATGAAAAAAGAGCGGATGATGCAGAAGTGTAGTAGGAAGATTGTGAATGGCAGGAAGGTTGGCTTTTTGGTATATAATGGGTACTAAATGTCTTGCTAGTGCACTATAGGGTTCTTACCACCTGAGGTTTAATGTTGAGTATACTATGTTGATTAATGGTATAGTAGTGACGACTATTAGGCTCGGGATAAGATGGGTAGTATTTCTGGAGTGATCTATAAGTTTATATGTGTGTCGATGGACATCTTTAAGGCGTTAGCCGGTGTAGAGAGGTATTGAATAAAAATGAGGAATGGAATCGTATTAGAGAGTTATGGTCTAGGCGCCTCCGTCAAGAAAAGTGGTAGAGCGAACAGAAATAGAAGGAAAGTATCTAGAAGAATTCAAAGATTGGTCATTTGAGGAAGAGTTGAGTATGTAGATTGTCTTATATCTCATTCTGTCAGAAGTAGACGTCGCATGTTCTACCAGAAAGCAATAGTAATTCATTGGAAGTCGATAAGGAGAAAAGGTTTAGGGATACGACTGCCAGTGGAATGACCAACAGAAAACCGGTAGATTCAGCGGTTGTCAGTTGAAGGCAGACTCCTCGGGAAGAAGATGTGAGTTTTGGTCATGAGAGGATGGAGAAGTAATCAAGTCCGCTGCATCAATATGATCGCACATTGGAGCGGGTTCTGTGTGAGGGAAGTGTTATGTGATATTGATGCGACGAGCCTGGATAGAGAGAGTGAACCCTACACTATGACGAGATTTTGACCAATAAATGAGGGTGCCATCGAGAATAATGTCACTCATAGATAGCTCATAGGGTTACATGGATTTTTATTTGACTCAATGAAGTTTTCACTAATAGGTAATTATGAGTATAGTGAGGGGGGCGTTAAGGTATTGGGTAACTTTCTTTCTGACTGTGTTCAAATATTTCCTCCTACTTACTATTTCTTTTCCGATCATGTTCGCACCTTAACCCCAGTTACTTGGGAAAAGAAGGAAGAAGAATATATATTATATATATCTATATTTATATAATATATTTTATATATTATATTATATATTAATAAATATATATATATATATAATATTATTATATTTTATTAATATATATTATTATATAATATTAATATAATTATTATATTTATATTATAATATATATATATATATCTTATTTAATAATATTATATATATATTATTATATTATATATGATATTATACTTAATATATATATTATATATATTTAGTTACAATATAAATGCTCGATTTTCATTGGTTAAGGGAACGCGGAATAGCCGGAATCTTTCATAAAAATATTCCGGCGGAACCGGAATTTCTTATGAGCTTTCCTTTAAGTTAGTAAAGTTATAAAAGAAAAAAAATATTTTTATCTAATAACTTTCATAACATAAAATTCTTAATTTTAGTAACACACCTACTTCAATGAACATAAGTGAAAAATCATCATTGAAATGAGAGAAGTACTGTGAAGTCTAAAAATTTTAATACGTAAAAGGGGAGAGTCTTGTATTCTAATGAATCAGGGGAAACCACAAAAAGAGCAATAGATCCAATTCGTGAGATAAGTGAAGTGAGTTTTGTGGAGAGTTTCTCCCCAAAAAAGATTTATCATATCAATGACCCAATCACAGAAAATAAATGAATTTTATCGCAATGATTAACCAGCCATTCACAGTCAACAGAAGAGAAGGGATTCCATAGAACTTATTGCTCATCTTCAACCAAAATATGTTTATCCTAGTAGAAAATATTTTTGTAGAGAAGATGTTTACCAACTTCATACAGGAAATTGAGATCAGCATGTTCGAGAAGTTATCTAAGTAGCTGATCGATGTCATTTACTAACAGATATATAAGAAGAGGCTAAATAATTTCAAACGAGTCATTTATTTCTTTAAACCCCATGTCTTTACCCCATGCCTTTACCAATGGTAATGTTACTCACACTGCAAGTATGTTCCAGGTTCTCATTCTGAATTAAAATCCACTATGAGTTTTTGAATTACGATGAATAATTGGGAAATTCCCCCTAACAAAATCCATTTGATCCTTCGAGATGGAGCATAAACATGAAACTTGGAACTGATTTAGCAGAATACAAGTTTTTCATTGTTTTAATTCATAAATTTCAATTTATCAAAGATGCCTTATTTTCTCAAAGAACAGTGTGATTTAATAAGAAATGTAGGAATATTTGTACACATTTCAATACATTCAAGTTTTTAAGCGTAATGAATCTTAAAAGAATACAAGAACTTGGATCCCACATCTTGCAAGCCTATAATCACTTAGCAATTCAAAGATGCTAATACAGAGGTGGATCATGCACATATTTGTTCTTAGAAAGATATTGAATGTTGATAAAGACCTCTGCAGTTTGTTCAATGAACAATCAATCATATTAAGCTTGACTGCTAATGAAATGGAACAAACTTTTGAAAAATCTAAACTTTTCAACCATTCTCGTGGTTACGGAAAATCTATAAAGCAAAATTCAATTATTATCATCAATTTATGCTGACATATTTGACGCTCTTCCAGCATATCTCATCAACTCTGAGGATGGACAGCAGAAGAATAAAAGAAGAGCTTGAAGAATCATTGGAGTTTAGAATTTATGAATATAAAAGGAAGAGAAAGGTATCAATAGACATATATCAAAGCAAGATAATTGTTTAGAATACTGTAGGCGACCGCAAAAAAACAACAAAAAAAATCAGAAAGAAAGATTAACAAAAAAAAAAAAAAAAAAAAAAAAAAAAAAAAAAAAAAAAAAATAAAAAAAAAAGAATACTAATTGACTTTATTTTCTAATGGAATAAGAGAATTGAGTAGAAAATGGATGCTTGAAAGATATATGCAAATAATTGAAGATAGAAAGTGATGATGTAAGTAGCAGTTAACAGAATGAAGATTCAGGCGATGAGTAGTTTCAGAACGAGCACAGTATCTACAATAAACTTAGATTGCCGATACCAACAAATCAATCAAGGACATCTATTAAGAGAAGAAATCTAACTGCAAAGTTATATAGTTTTTATAAGTAATGAAGAAGTGAAAGTGACAGCGAATCAGTTTAGTGTAAAAAAGAAAAAATCGAGTGGGGTTTTGAAAAAGTGAAAATTCTTAAAGAAAATAAAATTTTTTTTACCAGAAAAACAATTCCAATCTGGGAAAAGAAGAATTCTTAATTGGTGGAAAGTGAACAAACTAAATTCCGAAACATAGCAGCAGTACTAGCCCAAAAATTACTTTCCTTTCCAGTCTTCTCCATATATTCAGAGAAATTTTCATTTTCAGAAGCAGGAAATATACTTCAAGGAAAAAAGTTTAAAAATATTGCCCAATACTGGTGAACAGATAAAAATTTACTTCACTACAACTAAAACTATAACTCTGTTGTTTAATTGCCGTTTAACTTTATATATATATATATATATATATATAATATATATATATATCATATATAGTATATATGATTATTATATAATATAACTAGATATATTTACTATATAATATGAGTATATATAATATATATATATATATATATATATATAGCTATATATAAATCTATAGATATATAGATAGTAGATATATATAATATAAGAACTACTATACCGATAATATATATATAATAAATATATTATATTTATATATATATATTATTATATATATAATTGATATTTATATATATTATATATATATTATATATATATTCTTATATATATAATCTTTATACTTATTATATATATACTAATATAATATTATATTATATAATTTATTATATATTTTATTTTACCGTATATTATATATTATATAAATATATATTATAATTAAAAATATATATTATATAAAAAAAAAATTAATATATTATTTATTAATTTGAATTAATAATAAATTTTTCTTAAAATGATACACTACAATATTATACTAATATATATATACCGTATAATATATTATATATAAATATATATGATATTTATATTCTATAAGTAATATTCCCATAACCTAATAAATCCTATACTATATATTATATATAATTATATAGGTCATACTTTCAGTATAGTATCACTTAGTTTTATAATATTATATTATGTATATATATATCCTATTATTATTGTATCTAATAGTAATATAATAATAATATAGTAATATACTATATATATATTATATTATAATATATATAATATATATATGATATTATATATGTAATTATAATATTACCGTATATATATAGCTGTAATACTATATACTATAATTACAAGTTAATATTATAATATAAATATATATATTATTAATATATAAAATATATTATATATATATAATATATATTAACATTAAATATTTATATAATTAATTTTAATTAATATATATATAAATTATATAATATTATATATAGTTAAATATATATATAATATTAATATATATAAATATATATTAATATTTAATATATAATATATATTAATATTAAAATATATATAATATATATATTCTATTAATATATATATATATATTAATATATATGTTAATATATTATATTAATAAATTATTATATAATATATATATAATATATACGAATATTATATATAATAATAATAAATATATATATATATTATATATATATATTTTATTATATATATAGTATTAGTACTAGAAAATTACCTATATTTAATATTGATATATTAAAATAATTATTATATATTATCTATATAATATATAAATATATATAAATATATATATATATATTTATGATGTATATTTATAATATAACTATATAATGAATATAGAGTATATTATTATATTAAATAGATAATAATTAATATAGAGTTATAGTATATACTAAATATTATAATATAGGAAGTATTTATAGAGAGTGTATTGCTTATTTTTTATTTACAGTTATACATTTAAAGAAATTTTGCTTATATAATAACTATATATAGATTATATATATATATATAAACTTAATATACTTATTATATATATATATTATATTATAGTATATAATATATATATATTAATTATAATGTATTATCACTATAATATATAATATAAGTATATATATTTAATTATGGAAATTAAAATTTGAATATTAATTGATATATCGTTATATCCATATTTTTGAGTATTTGAGTAAACTTTATTTAAATAAATACTGAATGAGAAGATGGAAGGGTAAGGGTATTAAACACAAGGCTACTATATATTGGTTAAAAAAGATGGGCTATGGTATATATTCTAAATAATTATTCTTCCAGCAAATTTTTACTGCAATAAGTAAATTAGGTAATTCCGGTCAAGTTGGAATTTTTCAAAATTCTGGCCGGACGAACCGGAAAAAAAATGTCAAATTACCGCTAAGACCGGAAATTCCGTTACACCTCAATATATATGTATATATATAATATAGTATATAATAGTATATATAGTATATATATAATATAATAATATATAGTATTATATCCTATAAGTAATATATATATATATTAATTAATTACCAATATTAACCCGACTGGAAATATTACCCATAAATCATATTACTTTGATAATTGTTGTAAAAAAAACAATATATATTATATAATAATTAGTATTAGTAGTATATATATATATATATACTGTATTTAAATATTATATTATATTATACTTTTATATATATATTATATTATTTAGTTATTATTATTATATATATATATACTTAAATATTATATAAATATTAATATATAATAAATATATATAATTTAATATATGTAAATATTATTAATATATATATTTAAAATAATATTATTATAATTGTTTATATTATTATGTTTATATATATATATACTAACATTAGTTATTATTATAATAAGATATGTATATATTTTATATATACTGTGTAATATACATATATATATATATATAATAATATATATATATATATATAAATATTATATATATAATTACATTATTTATTAATATATATTTAATATAATATATATTATATATATATATATCTGATATAATAATATATTATATATATTATAGTAGTAATATATATATATATATCAAAATTATATATATTTATATATTATTATTTATTTTTTATTTATTATTATTATTATTATATCATTATTTATTTTATCATCTACCTCCCTTTCCCAGATTTTTGGTGAGTGCTGTAGCACAAACACACAGGAAAACAGAACACACGTGGTAAGAAGAATCATGAATGCCTGTTCAGAAAGAACCCCCCCCACCCATTACCGTCCCATTATATTTATATTATATTATTATTATTAATTATATTATTATTATTATTATTTTATTATTATTATTATTATGGTGTTTTATTTTATTTTATTTTCCTTAAACCCCCCCTCATTTTATTTTATTTTAAAGCATTCCTGGCAATGAAGAAAACTTCCCTTTACGAGAATACATTAAAAATAAGATAAATGATTTTTATAAAAATCTGAGATTTAGAGAATCGGAAAAGGAATCCGTTTTCAAAGATGAGATGCTCATCAGTGATGCGTAAAATCTCAAAATCTGATGCTGGATCAGAAGCAGTCAATTGATAAGTGTGGAAAGGTAAGTTATGTTGTTGTTATTGCTTTTAATACTACAAGTTGGAATCTTCATATTATTTAAAATCATCCTCACTTCATCATTCTATAACCTCATTATGACTATTACATAAGATTTAAGTAGTGGGCATATCAATGGAGAGGAAAAAAGATAGGGAAAGGAAGTGGAAAATTCATAAGGGACTTACGTTGAAGAAGGTTATATTAGGAAAAATTATTGAGAACATTGCCAAATAAATCATTGAATGTGAATATGATGAATGAACAAATTGGATCGTAAATAAAGGAGAGCCTTTGTTAGTATGCAAAAGACAGTAATGATGGAATGTACTAAAGTAGGATTAAGAATGTCAATAACTGCAATAGTGAGTGGGTGAAATTGAAGAGGTGGATGCAAGGCGCTTACAAGCAAAAATGAGGTGTGGTTTTTAATTGCTAAACAGCCAATGATGAGTTCTTTAGATAGTTTGGAAGATATATATATGAGAAAAAGAAGAAGAGGTAAATGAATCAGTTTGAGAATTAGGATGAATGGGGGGATTTACAAGGGAATAGAATCTCTTCTGGAGTGGATAGTGTCGCAAAAGGTAATAATGTAGATTACGGGGAATCTTCATAGTACATAGATGATTAGAGATGGTACTATTTGTGACTGATGAAAATGATATGTGAGGAGAGGTAGGAGGAACCTTCAGAAAATCTGCATCACCATTTGGAAGTATGAAGAGGTCATGTGAAAGTTGTTTGATGTAGAATGAAATTGGGTTTTTTTGGGGAGGAAGGTAATAGGTTGTAGAGTGAGGAAGTTGAAAAACGGTAAATCCTCAGTATAGATAGAGTTACAGGTGAAATGATCAAAAATGGAGGCGAGGTTGATTGACTGGATATGGTAAGGTTGTTGTAACAAAGCGCTTATGGAGAGTATAGTTCTGGAGAATTGAAGGAGAACAGTAATAGTACCCTATATAAGGGTAAGGGAGATAAATGGACTTGTAGGACTATAAGAGAAATTAGTTTATTGAGTTTTGTAGGCAACATATATGCTGGTTTATTTTGGTTGATAAGAAGCGCAAAGGACTGAGGGATCTTGATTGGACAAAGAAAAAGGTGCATTTAGAAGTAGTACTGAGGATATGTATAAGGTCAAATCTTTTAATAGGGTCAGCCTGATTTAAAGAAAATGAGAGGCGAATGGGAAGAATAAATTGTATTTAGGTTTATGGACTTGCAGCAGGCGTATTACTGGATTAACTGTAAAGCTCTGTCGCAAGTGTTGGTTATTTATGGTGTTTGGTTCAGGCTATGAATGTATCAAAAGTTTGTTGTACCTATAGTGAAGCTTTGTAAGATAAATGGATTGGAAAGTGAAAAGTGAATGGTGGATGTGAGGCCAGGGATGTTTGTCTCCTTGGTTATATTAATTTGTATATTGGAGAGAAAGTGTATGGTGAAGAATTAAAGGATAGAGCTGGCAAGGGGATACGTTTTTAGAATGATGGAGATGGAGGGTTGCCCTGCCTTATTTGTCACGCGAATGATTTGTTTTGTCTGGTTGATTATGAAGAGTGTTGAGAGGTGGAAAGGTCATTTGGCAAGCAGTGTAAAAGTAAGGGAGTTTTGAAAGGTAAATGTAGATATTGACATAGTATGTTTGAAGGGGTTTGTAAGGTAAATGTAGATATGATAAAGGTGATGATAGTGAGTAATGTGGATGGAGTATGATAGGAGAGCCTATAGTACTTGATGTGAAGTTTTTGTTAAATTGTTATGATCATAAAATTGAATTGAGTATTACTACAATGTTTGTAATTGAAAAAAGATAATAGATCGCATTAGTGGATGTAATACTTATAAGAAATAGAGTATATATATATACTATTAGAAAAATGGTTAGGATATAAAGTAGTATGGTGGTGATTGCAATTAAATTTTCTTGGTATGTGAAATGCATAAAAAAGTAATAAGAGTTACTTGGTGAACTAGGGTTTTGCACGAGTGTAGGTTGTTATAGTTGAAGTCTAAATATATAATATTAACTATAGGGTGTTATATTTGATTATAAGTTAGTGTAAAATCATGTATGGTGTTAGCTAATGAGATATAAGTAATTTATATTGAAATATATTTATAAGGCTAAATTAAGTATTAGTATTATTACAGTAAATATATATTAATTAATGCATATGGGTAACGTGTTAGGTAGTTAGAAGATTAGTAATAAAATTTGAAGTAATAAATCGTATTTATATATAGTAAGTGAATAGTATTGTGAATGGTGTTGAAGAAAGATTAGTAAATATATTAGAAGAGATAAACTAAGAATATGTAATATTTAATGTATTGATTTGTGGAAAAGATTCCATATACTTTGTGTATGATTCCAACCTTTTGTATATATAATAAAATTGTAGATTGTTAGAAGAGTAATGATATATAGCTCATTTGACAATAAATGTGCATCAGCACTGGTAAATTTAAGTGCGGAATTAATATTAGTGAGTGTGCTGTGCCTGGGAATTCTATCGACTTTGTGGAGAGACTCGAACTGAAAAGGTGTACTCTGGGAGTCATGTAACAGTGGGAAATTAATACGGAGATGGAAATTTTAGCTGAAGTTTGCTAGAGTAAAAGAAAAAGAGTTGCACGTAAAAAGTTAATTAGTGTATTGATTCAATTGTTATGCGTAGTCTCGATGCACCAAAGAGAGATAAACCATAGCTTATTCCTTTGGTAAGTGCAATGGTGAGGGTGGATGTTAGATGTGGGACGAAGGCCGGGTATGGTAGTGACCAGGCTCAAGGATGAACATACATTAACGCGATAACCACAGCTATAGGTCCGTCGCTGTCCTGTGAATAGGCGGGACCTAGGGTTATTTTTTGACTGGAAAGCTTCATAAGGAAGGTAAGGGAAATTTAGGAGTAGCCACGGTAGGGGGGGGCTTTCTTATTTGGACTTCTTAGTCTTGTTAATGACGTTCTTTCTACTTTCAGTGAGAAAAAGCTGATGTCATTCACCCGAACTTTAAAACAACAATCAACTACTTCCCTATACCTAGAGTTGAGGAACAAAAGAAGAGATAACCTAAACACCTCTATTTAACATAATTGGCTAACCCTTTTCCTTGCATTTATCACCTTCCCCTTGATCTAGTGGGAAGACAGAAGTAATGAAAGAAAGAATATTATTATTATTATTATTATTATTATTATTATTTATTATTATTATTATTATTATTATTATATTATTATTATATTATTATATTAAATCAAATTCTTTGCAGAAATTCCTGACTCTGGAAAAAATATATCTTATCATTATTGACTAAAGAAAACAAAAGAAAAAGATTCAAAAGTACTTTTCGATTCAGATGAAGAGAAATTTTTGGCCAAACTTTTGACGTCAAAGTTTCCATTGGTGCGGATCAACAAGTTGAGTGACAAGGAGTTAAAGGTACTTTGCCCAACTTTATCTTATGTCTTGATTTGCCTGAAAATCTATTTTTATAATTTTGTATAAAATTGTTTCTTTGTTCGTTTTTTGTAGTTGATTGAAATTACTGTTCTTCCGATTGTGATAAATTTATGATCTTTCCTTATCGACCTTCATTCCTTACAGTTATCTCTTCTCTTCTCTCTCTTCCTCTTCTTCTTTCTCTTCTCTTCTCTTCTCTTCTCTTCTCTTCTCCTTCTCTTTTCTCTTCTTCTCCTTCTCTTCTCTTCTCTTCTCTCCTTCTCTTCTCTAATCAAATTTATCTCATCACATATTCCCTTTTTTTGTGGACCAGTTCTAAAAAGAAAAGAAAATTTCTCAAAAAAAAAAAAGATAATAAATGTAAATAAATATATAAATAATAATAAATAATAATAAAATAGATACTAAATTCATCGTAACCATCCCACCTTCTTTCCCCAGATTGGGAAAATTAGTCCCAACCCGAGGGTTTTCCACGAGAACTGCACCGATCCTCACTGTGGTAATCTTGTCAATGTGGGGTTCATTCCCTTG
>JABUQX010079596.1:7500-12500 GCA_015478945.1 Trachelipus rathkii
AACTGGAATCCATCCGACATCGCCATCACCATAGCCATTTTCCTACACTATGGCATATAATTTCTTCTAAAAGGCTATCCCATATCTTGTCTGAACCAAACCACTACAATAATAGAGCATTATTTTCGTTTCTTCTGAAACTGAATATCCTGTATTATATTTATTTATTACTTTTTTAACACATAGTAGAAATATACTAGGACTGATTTTTTTTACATATATTAATAGAATTTTATTAGGATAAACCAAAGGGTTGGATTTCCACTCTATCATAGCAGATAATTTGGGTACCGCAGTAAGTTCTGCATAAAATTCAAACAAACAACATATATATATATATATTATTATTATTATATGCTATATATATATATATATATATATATATATATATATATTATTATTATGTTATTATTACATATATATACGGCAGCATATACATAAATTAGAAAGTTATTATTGGTTATTATATATTATTACAGTATATATTATATATTATTATTATTATTATTATATTTATTATTATTATTATTATTATATATATTATTATTATTATTATTATTATTATATATATTAAGTAATTCTATTTTATATTTATATTATATATATATATATATATATATATATATTATATATATATATACATATTATTATTATTATATATTATTATATATATATATTACAGAAAGATATATATATATATATTATTATCCACATATTATTATTATTATTATTACATATTATTACATATGTTATTATTGTTGGTTATTATTATTATTATGTATATATATATTATTATTATTATATATATATATATATATATATTATGTTATATATATATATATATATATAAATATATATATATTATTATTATTATAGTATATATATATAGTTTGTGTATATATTATTATATATATATATATTATTATATATATTTATATTACATATTATTACATATTAGAGTATTAGTTATATATATTATTATTATTATTATTATTAGATATATACATATATATATTATTATTATATAGGCTATTATTATTTGTTATGGCCTAATAAAGGACTCAGCTGAAAAACAAAATTATTTGACAAACTGAGCAAAAGATTTTGTAAAGAGTGGTCCTGGTCGCCAATGCCGCTACTATTGCCACGCTTAATATATATATGAATATAAAATATATATATATATATATATATATAGGGCATAAGTGTAAGTATATATATATATATATATATATATATATATATATATATATATATATATATATATATATTTACTCGTAAGCAGAAAAACTGATTATCAGAAGACAATGTGTAGTGCTCATGAGATGTGATAAAAAAATGGTGTTTCTCAAAGTTTTGTTCTAGTTAGAATTCTTTTCGTGATTTATGTGAATTGTTTGAATAAGAGATTAAAACGTATAGTTAGAAAATACTGAGTCTGCTGATGATCTCAACTAACTATCTCTGTTTGGAATCTTGAGGGTTTAATAAAAAGATCAGCGTGACTTGGAAAGCTTCTGAGTTTGTTCGATAAATGATAAAACAATTTCAATACCAAAAATGTGCAAGAACTTTACACTGGCAACGAAATAAGATTTTATTTGAGGCACTAGTAGAAAATGGCGAAATTAGCTGACAAGGAAAGTTATTAGATGTGGTAATTAACAGTACTCTGAAAGTGTCAAAATAATACTAGGAAACTAGAAATAGATTTAATCAAATCGTAGTAACAACAGATTGTAATATCTTTTTAAAATAAGGTATTAAAAATTAAACTCTATAACGGTTATTTTCAACCGTAAGTGAATACTGTGCACAAGTTTAGAATCCTTTCTTTAGAATATACATTGATATCCTTGAGACAAAACATCATAGACCCGAGAAAATGATTTGTGGTTAGGAGATGAAATTGAAAGAACTTGATATGCATTCTATGAAACGTGGAAATGATAAAATGACTAGTAGCTCACATGTATCTTTTCAAAACAGGTTGAAAAGGTTATTTTATATGAATGATTTGCATAGTATTTTTATATATAGTTAATAACCATTTTATTTTCTATATTCCTTGTTAAAATTATATATATATATATATATATATATATATATATATATATATATGAGCATATATATTAAGTTATTATATATATATATATATATTGTTATGGAGCATATATATATATATATATATATGAGTATAAAATATGTATATATATAGCAACATATATATCCATATAAATTAAATATTAAAAACTTAAACCCATATATATATATATATATATATATATATATATATATATATATATATATATATATATATATATATATTATTATATGTCATATTGTATATATATATATATATATATATATATATATATATATATATATAAAGTATATATATATATATATATATATATATATATATATATATATATATATATATATATATATATATATATATATATATATATATATATTTATAAATATAATTTATTTTTTTTTCATTTTACTTTATCGTATTCAAGATTTTAGTTTTATATTTTGACGGTTCATTTTGTCCCGACAACTAAATATAAATAGAGAGTCTGATACGCGTGGAAGTTACAAATTACAATTCGTTTTGATATCATCTATCGATGTATTAATAAGCACGATCTCGAATACATATACATATATACATGTATATATATACACATATATATATATATATATATATATATATATATATATATATATATATATATATATATATATATATATATATATATATAAATATATATATATATATATATATATATAAAGTATATATATATATATATATATATATATATATATATATATATATATATATATATATATATATATATATATATATATATATATATATATATATATTTAGAGAGAGAGAGAGAGAGAGAGAGAGAGAGAGAGAGAGAGAGAGAGAGAGAGAGAGAGAGAGAGAGAGAGAGAGAGAGAGAGAGAGAGAGAGAGATGAAAAAAGTTTCTTTATCTTTTTTTTCTCTTTATTTGCAAGTTTTGTTTAATAACACTGGTTAACAAAGAATTTGTCCCAAAACAAGACAAAGAATACCTGTTTCTTACATGTTTTTTTTTTTATTCAGAATTCAAAATGATTTCAATTTTTGCCTATCACGCACAGCTTTTAAGATCCACGGTATTCCTCAAATTACCTCTTAATTCAAGAAAATATCAGTTAGCTGTTTAATTTTAAGCGAACTACTTCAAAAATACTTTAGAAATCATAAATCTATCAATTTTGACAACCTGTCAGTTAGTCACCGATGCTTGGGAACATTGAGTCAGACTATCATTCCGTTGTCAATTGTAGTTTGACAGTTCTCTGCCAGTGCTGCGTTATCGTTTACATTTCGAAATAAATTTGTGGTGCTATTATATATATATATATATATATATATATATATATATATATATATAGTAGATTTGGTAGAACAGAAGTTATATATATATATATATATATATATATATATATATATATATATATATATATATATATATATATATATATGGGCGTAGGCAGGTGCAGGGGAGGCACTTGCCCCCTCCTAAATCTTGGCGAAATAAAAAACTGAACCTTAGATGTTTGCCAGATGACGTTTTTAAGGGTTTATTAGTAGAAAATTGTAAATAAAAAGATACATCAATAGATAGATACTGAAGGGAGTAAATTACTAATTACTAACATATTATAAATATACATTTTTTTTATAGTTTTAATGTGTTTTCGTTATATTGGCTTGAAAGCGACCAGCTGTGTGCCTTTTATTCAGCTAGCTTCTTCAGATAGTATTCTCCGCTGGAACTCTCAGTATGTTAGCATTTTTATGCTGATAAAGTTGCTACATATATATTTATATATATCTTATTATAAAAATATATATATATATATATATATATATATATATATATATATATATATATATATATATATATATATATATATATATATATATATATATATATATATATTATATATGCTATATTATATTATATATATATATATATATATATATATATATATATATGAAAACATCAAGATCTCACCCCAAAATGAAATCTAGCCTACGCCCATTATATATATATATATATATATATATATAAATATATATATATATATATATATATATATATATATATATATATATATATATATATATATATATAGAAAGAAAGAGAGATTCATTCATAATGACGAGAAACTGTATAAACAATCCAAATTGTCTTTGCTATATATGTGTGAAATTAACATTCATGTCACAACAACTCCATTTTACTCCATTAATTAGGAAGTGCTATGAGCATTACTTCGGCTGCAAAGTGGGTGACCAGGATAAAATGTGTGCTTCTCATGTTTGTTGTGCAACCTGTTTCAGGCTTCTCAATAGCTAGAGGAAGGGTACACGCTATATGCCTTTTGCCATACCTGCGATTTGGAGAGAATCCAAAGATCACACTTCTGATTGCTACTTTTGCATATTCGTGGTTTAGCATCAAAATTGAAGCACACTGTAAAATATAATAATTTAAAATTTGCTGTTAGACCATTACCTCATAGGGAAGAATTATCTGTACCTGACCTTGCTAGTAAAATGGCACTAAGTGACAGCGAGTCAAGTGATGAGGTAGTGGCGGAAGAAACAGAAGACCTGGATCAAGCATTTCAGCATTTGTTCTTCAATGTGAACCACATTTGTTGAGTTAAGATCTGAATGATCTTGTGCTTGATTTACACTTGTCAAAAAAGGAAGCTGAACTAATTTGTTGAAGGTTAAAGGGATGGAATCTTCTTTAAAAAGGAGACTAAAGTTTGCTTTTATCGTGACAGGCATTGTATTTTTGAAAAGTTTTTCACACTTGAGAACGGCATAATGTACTGTAATGATTTATATTCTGTTATGGAGGAATTTTGCCACACAAATAAGTGAAATAACAAGCATGAGTGGCGCTTGCTTATTCACGCT
>JABUQX010079596.1:20000-22500 GCA_015478945.1 Trachelipus rathkii
ATATTCTTTCTTCTTCCTAAAGAGAGTTTAGGCAAAGAGAGCAAATTATTTGGTAATGGAGGAAATTTATTGGTTGGGAAGGCGTTGGTTTTGTATGTTACCTGTATAAGGCTTTGGAACATTTAAATATAAATTTAAATTTGTAATCAATATTAAATATATATATATATATATATATATATATATATATATATATATATATATATATATATATATATATATATATATAGTTATAGTATATATATATATATTATTATATTAGTTATTATTATTATATATATATATATATATATATATATATATATATAAGTTATATATATATATATATATATATATATTATATATATACATACATACATATTTATATATATATATATATATATATATATATATATATATATATATATATATATATATATTATTTATGTACATACATACATTATCTATAGCATATGTTACTGCCGGTATTTATATGATTGTCAGATAAATATATATGTATATATATATATATATATATATATATATATATATATATATTTATATTATATATATATGTTATATATATATATATATAATGTTATTGGTTATATACATACATACATGCTACATATATATATATATATATATATATATATATATATTAAAATCTATAATTAAAACCATGGTTTTTAACTCGATTTTGGCATTTTTTTTACGTGTATGGTAAATGAGTTGAGAGGCACCTACGAATGTGGATTTTGATTTCAATTTCTAAATTTCACAGATGGCGTCGTCGTTGGTGGATCAATGTATGTTAAGTGGATTTTTTTTATTGTTTGTATTTTTTTTGAATTCGTTTTATAGTGTAGAGTCTGGGTATATTTCTGCTGGTTTTCATTTTGCTTCGAGGTTTAGAAGTTGTTGATTCTATTGTTGAGATCTAAGATTTGGATTATTTGGCCTTCACTTAGTTGTTTTTGTTGGAGGAATTTTCTCTGTTTTATCAGGGTGTCTTCTTTTGGTGAAAGGTTAAATATGAAGTGTTTCATCAATATATACATATACATAGATATATATATATATTTGGTGCTGAGAAAGATACATATATATATTATTATTATATTATTATTATTATTATTATATATATATATATATACATATATTATTATTATATATACGTATATATATATATATATATATATATATATATATATATATTATTATTATATATATTATTATTATATTATATTGTTCTATATTATTATATATATATATATACTGTATATATATATTATACATATATATATATATATATACATATATATATATATATGTTATATATATATATATGGTATATTATAGTGCTATATATATATATATATATATGTATATATATATATATATATATATATATATATATATATATATATATATATATATATATATATATATATATATATATATATATAGATAAATGGTATGAGAGAATAAATAGATATTCGAGGGATGTGGGACAGTTGTATGGATTTCTGAATAACAGTCATTTACAGAGGGATGTTAAGATTTTGATATACACCACAATACTAAGCCCTTCTCTTGTTTATGGGTCGAAAGCTTGGACTTTTACCACCAGAACAAAAAGAAGGATAGTGACAGCAGAGATGAGAGCACAGAGACATTGATAGTGGGAATGACGAGAAGGGAGCGAAGAAGAAATTCGGAAATTCAACGTAGGCTTGGAATAGAACCCATTGATTGTCTGATAAGAGTGACAACAGCTGAGGTGGTATGGACATGACCGAAAAATGAACGAGGAGAGATATTCTGCGAGATTCTCTGGCTGGCAGCCGGAAGGAAGAAGACCTGTTGGGAATTCACGAAAGAGGTGGAGGGATGGTGTTGCTGCGTTGATGGCGAAGCTAGGAAGATCTATTGATTTGGTGGGGGAGTAAGGACTTTACCGAGACACATCCGAATGGATGGGCTTTGCAGGGGACAGGGCTGAGCCCTAATCCTTGCGCTTGGTAAAAGATTATGATAGGAAAAAGATTATATATATATATATATATATATATATATATATATATATATATATATATATATATATATATATATATATATATATATATATATATATATATATATATATATATTTATTGCAGGTTTACAAAGGACAAAAGAAGCACAAAATATTTGGCAAACTGGAGCAGAAAATTTAGCAAAATTTGCTACTATTATGGAAAGCGCCCCTATCAACTACGCTCTCTTTAATTTATTTATATATATATATATATATATATATATATATATATATATATATATATATATATATATAAATATTGGTTATATATATATTATATATATATATATATATATATATATATATATATATATATATATATATATATATATATATATTAGGGGGTGTACCGGAACTGGATTTTCAGTCCAATCAAAACCAGAATTATCCCAAATCAAGGAAAAATTCGACCTGAACAGGAATTCTCTCAATCTCCCTATT